>JAQZBX010061245.1:0-17140 GCA_029593785.1 Cabassous unicinctus
CCTCTTGATTATACCTCTCTTCCTTTTATTTTTGCCAGTAAATGCAACTCATAGTTTTCTTTTCCCTAATTGTTCTTGAGGCTGAGTTTAGCGAAGAACCAAGCTTGCTCATTGCTGCCAGTGGCTCTGTATACTATAACTTAATATTTCTATGCAACTCGAAGAAGATGTTGTAAGGATCCCAGATTTACTTATTTCCCTGTTCCGGCTCAAATTACTAGAATGAAGAAATAAGCAAATCACTGGCTAAATTTTCTATAGAGGAAAAATATCCAAATATTATGCTCAGATTTTTCTTTTTTTTTAGATTTTGGATTTAGTAGGAAAAATTCCAGGCTACTTGCTCTTCTGCCACTAATAGCTCTGTGACCTAAGCAAGTCATGTCATCTTTTTGGGTCTAAACTTCAACAACTTTAAAGGAAGATACTGGAAGAGAAATCCCAACCTGGCTCTAAAATTGGCTGGATTGTTACTTTCCAATTATCTTAAGAAAGATTCTAGAGCCTTCTCCTCCTATTGCTGCTACTGTGCCTTATATTCAATACATAACTTTTAACTTAATATATAACTTATATAATAGTGAATACCTTTCTCCTGACATCTGCTAAGCTATAAGCCATTCATTTTGTGATTTAAAAATCAAACATACTTCCATTTCTAGCCATTTTGGAGTAAATGGTACCAGACTTGCCCTTTCATCATGAACATCAAGAAATCTAGACAAAACGTAAGAGGCAACTTTTGTCAGAAAGTGCACATCTGGCAGCACAGACTGTCATCCCTGAGAGGATTGAAAGTCCTGGGGTAAATACCATAATCACCCTCGTTCTCTGGCTGGGAGCAATTTCCTGACTGCAGCACAAGGAGCTATAGTCGAAGCAGACTACTGCAGTCCCACTGAGCTAGGAAGGCAGAGATCAGAGCAGAATTTGGGCAGCTGAGGTGGCTGGAGTGGGAAATCTGAAAGGAGGCAGAGGGGTAAATAAGGGGCCTCAGAAGTTTGTGTAGGGGCCCCTGTGAGTTTGTGGCTCAGTGATGGGCTGTACATGTGCAGGGTGAAACCACGGAAGCATATCAGACAGTAACTGCTATGGGGTTGAAAGCAGAAAAGAGATACCATAGGTTAAGCAGTGCTGGAGAAAGCAATGTCAGGAGGTTGGAGTTCCAGCCCTGCCATAGTGGAGAGATCTAGTTTATATCTCATCAACTCCCTGGGCAACCAATGGACACACCAGAAAGGCCACGCCTTATGAGTAAGGAAATTACCACAGTGTAAAACCTATCTAGACCCATCCTAACAAGGCCCAAAACCAAGCTCTGGCAAGGTCTGAAGGGGGAGATGGGGTTTGGAGGTTGAGGAGCTTGTGCTGTCAGTTGGCCTGCACTAACAAGCATAAAACCAAGCCCACACAAGCCAGTAGTGGAACGCCTGCTAAAGAATCTACACTTTTAGGAAGATTAAAGAGCCAGAGTCTCTACAATATGTTATTCACGAGCCAATATTCACTTTAAAAAATCACTAGTTGTATAAAGAAATGGGAAAACGTGATCCACAGTCAAGAACAAAAGCATCCAATAAAAACTAAGATTGCTCCGATGTTGGACTTAGAAGAAAGGATTTTAAAACAGCTGTTATAGGGAAGTGGATGTGGCTCAAGCAATTGGGCTCCCACCTACCACATGGGAGATCCCAGTGCCTCCTAAAGAAGACAGCAAGCTGGCACGACGGGCAGACTCGGCAAGCTGACGCGACAAGATGATGCAACAAGAGACATAAGAAGAAAAACATAATGAGAGACACAACAAAGCAGGGAACGGAGGTGGCTCAAGCCGTATCAGAGGTCCCAGGTTTGGTTCCCAGTGCCTCTGAAAGAAACAAGGAAGATGAACAGACACAGCAAGTACAAACAATGAGAGGGTGGGGAGAGATAAATAAATAAAATAAATCTTTGAAAAAAAAAACAAAACAGCTGTTATATATATATTTAAAGAATTAAAGGAAATATATTAAAAGAATTAAAGGAATATATGGTCGCACAAAGGGAAAAATAGGGAATCCCCACAGAAAAATGGAAATTATAAAAAGGAACCAAATGGAAATTCTATAACTGAAAAGTAACTGAAATGAAAATTTCACTGAATAGGCTTACAGATGGCAGAAGAAAGAGTCAGTGAACTGGAAGAATAATCAATCGAAATTATCCAACCTGTGAAACACAGAGGGAAAAAAAAAAAGACTGAAGAAAACTGAACAAAGCCTCAGAGACCAATGAGACCATCATGAATGGCTGAACGTATGTGTAATTGGGGTTCCACAAGAAGAACAGTGAGATTGGGGCAGAAAAAATATTTGAAGAAACAGTGGCCTAAATCTTCCCCAAACAGGATGAAAAACTTTCTATTTTATGGATAGCTCTAGAAGCTCAGCTAACTCCAAGCAGTATAAATATAATGAAAACCACAATGGAACACATCATAGTCAAGCTGCCAAAAACCAAAAAAGAGAAAGAAAATCTTGAAAGCAGCTGGGCAAAAAGAAACATTATGTACAGGGGGAACCATGAGAAGACTATCAATGACTTCTCATTAGAGACGGTGGAGGTCAGGAGAAAAAGGAAGCAACTTTAAAGCTCTGAAAAGGGAAAAAAATACCTGTCAACCCAGATTTCTACATCCAGCAAAAATATTCTTCAAAAAGAGGATGGGATAAAAACATTTTCAGATAAATGAAAGCCAAGAGAATGCATCACCAGCAGAAATGCCAGAGGATGTCCTCCAAGGTGAGGCGACATGACACAGAAAGGAGTAGAAAGCCCCAGAAATGGTTAAAAAAGGGGGAATATAAAAGATGATGTCTTCTTTTTCCTCATAATTTATTATTTGAAAGACAACTGACTTGAAAGCAAAAATAATAACACTGTGGTGTAGAGTTGACAAAATATTTGTACGCAAAAGGTGTGCAATAATCACACGCGACAGGGGGCGGGGAAATGAAATGATACTGTTGTAAGGTTATGCACTTGTGCCTGTACACTTAAAATGCATGGGTTTTATTGAGTTTAAATTATACTTCCATAAAGTTGATTTTAGAAAAACAAGCACAGAAGGTCTCCTTCCTCTAATCAGCCTAACTTGGAGCCTGAAGTAGGAAGTTAGAGGGATGACCTATAGGAATCCTGACAACTAACACCGGCTGACGGCTTCCTACACGTGGAGAAGGATTCTAAGTACTTTACAAGCATTTACTCATTTTGTCCTCACAGCAACTCCGTGAGGCGGGGGCACTTAGTTGTACAGCTCAGGAAACTGAGGCGGAGAGCAGTTACGTGCCGTGCCTCACGTCCCGTAGCTAGTAAGCGGCGGCTCTGGGAATGTGAACCTGCATTGTGCAGCCCCACTGCCGCCGTCCTCAGCCCCTACCTGTCACGAGTCAGCAAGAGGAACAGGTACCGGGGGCTCAAATTCTGCAATTGACCGCTTCAGGGGACACTGGCCTCACTGTATCTCCATTTCGTTCTCTCCTCGTTTTTCTTTCCAGCATTTGCAAAGCACGGGTCACTTGCGAGCCTAAGTGGCCTTTATTCTCACCACTGTTTTAAATTAGAGTAGTCACCTTGCTGCTGGCCATTAGTATTCCATGTGTGGGAAGCAAGGGCCAGGTACACAAGGGCTTCGTCTGGGAGCCCCGAGTTTAAGAAGCCGCCCTTCTTTTGTGACTGCTCGAGCAGCTGCCGTGGCGCTGGGCACTTGGTCAGCGCTGGGTAAACCCCTGCTGCTTCCTTACGGGGCCCCTTCTTCCAGCTCTGGGCCGCGTGGTTGCTACTGCATTGGGAGCCGAGAGAGAGAGAGAGGAGCGAAGGTGTTTGCCAAAGATCAAGCCCCATCAAAGGCAACCTCAGGTCTATAATTAGTGATTAAAAAAGAAATTCTCGGGTCGCTGGGGCTCTCTATCACTGAACCACAGAATGATTATGCTCTGAGGAACTTTAGGGCTAACACAGTTTAACCCGTTCATTTCACAGATGCGGAAACTGAGGGTCGGAGGTCAAATGACTGGTGCTTAGCCAGACTTAGCGCTGGTCTCGCCACAGGCCCAGAGTGCCCTCCACCGCATCCTAAGTCCTTCTGGGGGTAATAATATCACTTGTCATCGGTCCCTGATTTAATGGGGTGCACAAGCCCTAAAACTGTAAATAAGCCAACCCCTGAACTATCACCTGCCCTCCATCTCTAAAGCAAGACGCGGCAGCCTGCAGCGGGGGGAGTGGAGCAATCCCTTCAGGGAAAGCTGTGCTCCCCTCCAAACAACAGAGACCCCAGTTCTGGAGGCAGTGACTCCCTGCCTGGAAAACAGCCGGAACCCATCTCTGTTCATTACTCCGGGAGAGCACTTGGAGCCGTACTGGCCTATCTATAAATTAGGGATAATGACTCTGCCCGCCTGGACCGCTGGGCAATTCATCAGCCAATAGAGCTCCTTGAGTCTGACAGCGTCGCACTGATGCCGAGCCTAAAAAGGTGGTGGGCGCCCTGACATGGATCACTGCCCACATTGTGTTCCCAAATCAAAGAGGGACGTTTTCATCACTGGGGAATGTCTGTGCACTTTAGTAAATACAAGAATTATTGTGCAATTGGACACATCCTTTGCCATTACTGTTTTTTAAGCTGCTGGGTCTCGAACACCAAATAATAGAGATGTTCCCAGTCTAGTCACATACTGTTATTGGTACTCAGTAACCTCTCAGTAAAATGCCGAGACAGCAGAGGCTGGAACTTCTGAAATATCCTCGTTGTTTAAATGAACTCATTTTGCCGCACTGGGCTCGTCTTTCTTTTCTTACTACCTGATGCCGCGGCCCATCAGAACTCATAAAGTCTCTGTTCAAAACGTGGATTTAAGAGTCTCTGTTGCCAGGCGCTCATGGGGCTTTACAGGTAAAATCTCGTCCTCGCCCACTGGGGGGTGAACTCATTATTAACCTCACTTTCTAGAGAGAGAGGCACTGAGGCAAAGCAGAAAGCAGGGGAAGGGGGAAGTTGGCAGCACGGCCGGAGCTGTCACCCGCGCCCCTGACACCCAGATCAGGAGTCCCTTCGTAGGGACGCGCTGCCTAATGGGAGGAAGAGAAGGGCCCAAGGGAGGCGCCTTCTGCAGTGTAGAGTGGGACTCGCCCCGGCGGGGTGGGAAGGGCTGGGGAGCCGGGACAGGGGTCGGGGCGCCCTCGTCTGCATTCCGTCCTGTTTGGTGGCAGGCTCGCCGCAGCTGGGAGCCGGCTCCAGCTTGCGCTCAGCAAAGCCTGCGGGCTGAGACGCGAGGAGCGCTGTCTCCCCGGGGAAGCCAGGCTGCCTGGAATGCTGAGAGGCGCCGTGGCTTCCAGCTGTCCTCCAGGGGGCTCTGCTCCGCCGCAGCCAGCCCCAGCCCCAGGGCAGCCGCGGGCCAGGCCGGCGGGAGGGAGGCGGGCGGCGTTCCCACACTTGCTTCCCTCTCTAGGGGTGCCCGGGAGGGTCCAGACAACTGCTGGGTGTGAGGGGGTGCAGTAAGCAGCTCCGAGATTACCCGGAAATAGAGGGACCCTCATGGTCGCCTCCACGGCTTCCTTTTGGATGGGGGTGGGGGTGGGGTGCACCAAGAGTCCTGACTGCCCGCCACCAGGTAGCGGGGTGACCTTGAGGAAGCCACTGAACTTGTGTGGCTGCAGCGTTCCTATCTGTAGAGTGGGTAACTTGGTGGGACTAGATAGCTGAAGTCCTCTCCCACTCAGAACTTCCTGTTTCAGTGAAAGAAGAGGGGGAGAAGGGGACGGAATGGGGTGGGGAGTGGGACTGGGTGGCCCCTGGCTCTCTGAGAGGTAGAGGGATGGACTCTGTGGCTTCCCCTGTGCTCATAAGTAGTCTTGTAAGAAGCCTCCTCTTTTTGGTTTAAGGTATGGAAGGTCCTTTCGGACAAAAGGGAGGAAAAGGCAGAGGAAGAAAAGTAGAAAATGAGGCTAGAAGAAGGGCCAAGTGCAGGGGGTGGAAAGGCAGGGAGCAGGAAGGGCTAAGGGGCGTCGGCGGTGCAGAGAGGATGAGAACTGGAGAGGAGGAAGGAGAGCAGAGGTTGGCCGGTGCAGTCCCCTCACCGATGCAGGACACAGTTCCAAGGCCACGGAGCTCGTTAGGGGCAACTGCGGGGCGTGTTCCATTGCGCCACCTGCATTACGGCAGCACTCTAGGAGGTTAAATCACATTACCCAGGATTAAAGTGATGTCCCAGGAAGATGGTGGCACCCACAGTGGAAAAAGCAGGGTGTGGGGAGGGGAGGGGGCAGGAAGCAACATGGATTCGAGTCTCTGATCTGGCTCGAGGATCCCTTCTGGGACTCAGTTTCCAAAATATGTAAATTTCAGGAGCTGGGTTCCATGATTTCTGAATATCAGCTCTGGACAGCCTTTCCCTCATCAAATCTGGAAGGATATGGTGTCCTTAAATCCAAGTGAGGGCAACGGGATGTTTGCCGAAACCATCTCTGGTTCTGGAATCCTCCTCTGTAGCATAGGGAGCATAATGGTGATTGTAAATCCACTGAGGCTCAACTTAGTGAGAAGCAGCTCTCAGGCAGGATGGCACGACTGTTTTTGAACCATCAGAGTGTGGGAAACCCTAGAAAAGTTGGTTTTAGTAGCTCTAATATACCCTCAGTGGTTCTGATTAACGAGCAGCATTTGCTAATCACTCTAGCCCATTTCAGTTACTAATCTGATATTTCACAGGTTTCACCTGGGCACTTTGGAACTCAGATGCATTTTAACTTTTGCAGCAGGAAATTTTAAGTCAAGGATTCATTCAATTAGTTACAACAAAAAGAGAGTGTTTTGTGTCATTCAGTGTAAGATCATGTGGCAGCGAGCTCAGGCCAGAGAGTGGTGCCCCAGATTTGCCTCTGGAATGGAAGTTGGGCAGGGTGGGAGAGCAGGGGTCCACTCTGCTCTGGTTCTGGCCCCAGAACCAGCTAATGGGTTAATGAACCAACTTCCCTGGAACTCAAGATCCATCATCAGTTCTCATACACTTCAGAACATTTCCAAGAAATTTAGCTTTGTCTCTGCAGTGCAGCCTTTGGAACATTTCTAAGGGAGAGGAAATACCGAGGAAAGTGCTTCTTAGGGTGGCATCCAGGACCCCCAACAGCCTGCCCCTACTGACTTTTCTCACTTAGGTCTCCCCACTTCCTCCTCTGCAGTGGGACTGCGGCACTCACAGACCCCTGTGCCCACCTGGGCTGGCCCGACTTGGTGACCCAAACGAATAACTTTTTTCACCCAAGTGTCCTTCCACCTCCATCTCCATTCCTTCCTCTTCTGCACAAACCTCAAGGCTCATCGCAAATTCTTCCTCCCTCATAAAATTTTTCTGGACTGCTATAGGGCCTGGAAGGTCCTGGCCTTCTTGAAGCCATTTCATTACCTATACTCTGCAAGTCAATCACACATACACCTCTCCGCTATTTTTTTGGTCTTAGGTTGCTATTGAACTCTTGAATATTCTTGAGCTTTTAAAGGTATCTGTTTTGTCTTGAGAGTGATCTTGTTATATTTCTATTTTACATACCTAATAATATAACGTAATACAATGTTGATATAATTATGTTTGATATAACATAATTATATCAATGTATAACAATGCAACATACATTAATATTAATGAATATTAATGAATATATTAATATATAACAATGTAACATAATGCAACACAAAATAAGGCAACATAACGTAATGTAATGCAATGTAATGTAACAGCTAACACTTACTGAGCATTTACTATAAGTAAGGCATAGTTTAAGTGCTTTGTGTCGATTAACTCATTCAGTCTTCCCAACAAGATATGAAGTAAGTTCTCTTTTGTCCCCATTTTACAGATGAGGAAACTGAAGCACAGAGAGGATTAGTAACTTCCCCATGGTGAGAGAGGGAGTAAGTGGCAGAAGCCAGGCACGCTGACTCAAGGGCTCGTGCTCAAAATGCTCTATGCCTTCTATATGGTACCCACTCAGCAACTACTTGTTGGCTGACTGGGGCCGATTTGTTTTCAGAAAACAGTTCTAACCTGATAAGGAAAAACAGGAAGAATGAGTTTGACCCCTCTCCCCCAGGGGTCCTCATTTCTCCTCTACCCTCTCAGTTAGGAAGCAAACTCTTATTTAATGACCAGCTGCTTTGTAATCTACGTACTCCCAGAAATAACACTTTTAACTGAGAAAAGGGATATCCTAAAAGAGCTAATTTTATAAAATTCATATCATAGGAAAAATAATGTCCCACTCCAAAGCTCCAAAGCATTCAAGTTTCTTGACAGATGGGCACAGTACCCTGTTTCTCTCAGGGTCCTCGGGGCCTGGACTAGTGCTTGGCTGGCAGGATGGGCTCAGGAGATGCTCATGGTGAATGGATGGTGCTTCTCAGGACTGGGGCTGGGTGCGCATGGCCACGACCGCTCGAGCGCCATCATCATCAGACCAAGCCTGGGCTGTCCGAGCTTCTGTCAAGGACACCAGGTGTGTAAAAGGCACTTTTGCACCTCCACCTGTCTGCTCCCTTTGTTTAATCCACCCCTGAAAAGTCTCCTCCCGGAAGGAATATGGGATATGCAGAAAGGAAGAAATGACCCATTGCTTACTGCTCTGCAAAAGGAATGTTCTCCTTTCACATACTGCAAATATTTAAACACAGCTCTACATACTTATTGTTCACGTTTATCGTACAATGTTTCTCGTTCCATATGGCTTATCCTTTGGTACAATATGCATAAGTCTCAACACTTCTGTTGTGGGAGAGCGGATGCCTCACAAGCAGTGGGACCTGATTTCCTTTATTGTGGAAGAATCTCTATGAAGCAAAACGACCAAAGCTTCCAATTACATAGACTTTCCTAGACACAGTCAATATAATTTTTACATCCATAGTGTAAACAACTCCCAAATCTTGCAGTCTAACTGTGTATTGCTCCAAGGCCACAGCCACTCTCCTCCCTTCCGTTTCATAATTTCCTGGAATGCCCTTCCTTGGTTATCCTTCAAGAGCCACCCCAAATGCCACTCCTTCCAAGAAGGCTTTCCTGATCCTCTACCCCTCCCCCTCAAAAGCATGCTTTTCACAGAACTTATCTCATCTCTTCTAAACTTCCTTTTTGACTCTCCAGTTTTTATTCTGTATCATTGTTTTTAAGAACATTTTTTCTTCTACTACACTTCAAGCTCTGTGAGACCACACTTAGCTTCTGAAACTTCTCTGTGCCTGCCTTATTGGCTAGCAAATTTTCTTACATAAAGTAGGTACTCAGTATATTTTGTAAAGCAAAATAATAAATGACTCATGTATCTGTACTCTCACAATCATCTTTCTCCCTCCATCATCTGTGATGATAAGGCTTCAGTGGTATTTAACACACAGGCATTTAAAAAATAACCTCAAAATTTTTCACTTAAGAGTTGCAGATCCCACAAACCACCCAATCAACCTATAGGTACAAGAAACAACATCCTACCTACATACCATAGAATTGTTGTGAGGACCAAATAAGAAGTGAAATCCCTTTGGAAACAGGTATACAATGGGAGGTCTTTAGTTTTAACATCATTTTAACGAGCTGCTTCGTTCTCAGGAATTCTGATGTGTATAGTACAACCATAAGGCCATGAAGGGATCTATGTCCCAATATCCATTCATTCTAGACTATTTATCTGGCATTGCTGTAGATGCTCAGGATGCAGTGGGGAACGAAACAAATGAAAACTGTTGCCCTCTTGGAGGTTACATTCTAGTAAGGTGAGGTGTAATGAACAAAAGAACAAGTAAATATACAGTATGGAAAAAGGTGAAAAGTGATGTGGGAAAACTAAAGCAGGGCTGGGGGATAGGGAGCGTGAGGGTGGTTGAAATAGGATGACGAACGAAGGGCTCTCTGATAAGGTGGCAATTCAGCAGAGACTGAAGGAGGTGAGTAAGTGTGCTGTGTATAGCTGGGTAACGGGCATTCCAGACAGAAGGAAGAGCAAGTTCAAAGTCTCTAAAATGTAAGTGAGCTTGGAGTGCCAGAGGAACAGCAAGGAGGCCGCCGAGGCTGGTGAGGAGGGAGAGAAGGGAAGGATGAGAGGAGATGAGGTCAGGGAGGAGAGAGGGTGAGATCATATAGGGCCTGTAAGACTCGGCTCTCACCCAGAGTGAAATAGGGCAGCCTCGGAGGGCTCTAAGCAGGGCTAAGTGACCTGATCTGACTTGTATGTTAAGAGGACCGTGCTGGCTGCTTTGTCAAGACTAGGCTATGACCAGGACAAGGGTGGAAACAGAGAACCCTGGGAGGCTGCCACTCTCAACCCAGGTGAGAAAGGATGGTAGCCGGCACTAAGTGAACATGGAAGTGGTGAGAAAGTCAGATTCTGGATATATTTTGAAGGTATAGTTGATAGGCTTTTCTGATGGGTCAGAGATTTTTGACCTGAGCAGCTACAAAGATGGAATTGATATGTATTGAAATGGGAGAGACTTTGGGAAGATGGGAGTTCTAGAATGGACACATTAGGTTCATGATGCCTACTAGATATCCAATTAAAAGAATGGAGTAGGCAGTTAGGTATGCAAGTCTGGAGTGTAGGGGAGAGGTCTGGGCTGTTGGTACAGTTGGTAGTTATCAGAAAATCTATAGATGATATTTAATGCCCTGAAACTGGCCATGATCCTTAGGGAATGAGTGTAGATGAAGTCCATGGGTTGTGCCCTGGAGCTCTCCAATATTAAGAGAATGAGACGATGCGGGGGAATCATCAAAGGATTCTGAGATGGAAAAGCAAGTGAAGTAAGGGCAGAACCAAGAAAGAACAATGTTCCAGAAGTCAAATGACAACAGTGTTTCAAAGACAAGCGACAATTAGCTGTGTCAAATGTTGTAAAAGATGAAGTAAAATGGCACTGTAGAACTGACCATTGCCTTCAGTAATGTGGAAATTATTGGAGATCTTGACAAGAGATGTTTTGGTGCAGTGAGGGGTGAGTGGGGTGGGGAGAATGGGTTCAAGAGAAAATAAGAGGACAAGAATTGGAGAGAACTGGCAGAGGTTACTCTTTTGAGGAGTTTTGCTAAAATACAAAAGGAGACAAACTAAGGTTATAACCAATGGAAGAAGGAGACACTTGTTTAAGTTTGTAGTTGTAGAAGATATTGTTGACATTTTTCTAAACAATATCAACCAAACTAGTACAGTGTACTTATTTACCTTAGTCTACATACGTCACTATTTCAAAAAGCTGCAAAGTCAGTTTATTTTTGATGAGGGTGCCAAGTCCATTGAATGGGGAAAGAATAGTATCTTCAACAAATTGTGCTGGAACAACATGCAAAAGAATGAAGTTGGAGCCCTGCCTCACACCATATACAGAAATGAACACAAACTGGATCAATGACCCAAATATAAGAGCTAAAACCATAAAGCTATTAAGAGAAAATATAAGGATAAATCTTCACAACCTTGGATTTGGTCAAGTATTCTTAGATATGACACAAAAAGCATGAGCAACAAAAGATAAAATAGATAAATTGGATTTCATCAAAATATAAAACTTGTAAATTTCAAATGGCATTGTCAAGAAAGTGAAAAGACAGCTCATAGAATGGGAGAAAATAATTGGAAATCATACATGTGATAATAGTTTAATATCCAAAATATATAAAAGACTCCTACAGCTCAACAACAAAAAGATAAATTACCCAATTAAGAAATGGGCAAAGGACTTGAACAGATATTTCCTTAAAGAAGATATACAAATGGCCAATAAGCACAAGAAAGGATGTTCAACATCATTAGTCACTAGGGAAATGCAAATCAAAACCACAATGAGATGCCACTTCATACCCACTAGGATAGCTATTATAAAAAAAATAATTGAAAATAACAAGTGTTGGTGAGGATGTGGAGATACTAGAACCTTCATGAATTGCTGGTGGGAATGTAAAATGGTGTAGCCACTGTGGAAAATAGTTGGGCAGGTCCTCAAAAAGTGAAACCTGAAATTACCATATGACCCAGCAATTCCAGTCCTATGTTTATACCCCAAAGAAATGAAAACAGGGTCTCAAACAGATACTTGTATACCAACGTTCATAACAGCATACTTATGACAGCCAAATGGCAACAACCTAAGTGCCTATCAACAGATTAATGGATAAACAACATGTATTTTATCCATACAATGGAATATTATTCAGCCATAAAAAAGAATGAAGTTCTGATACAGGCTAGAACACGCATGAACTTTGAAAACATTATGCTAAGTGAAAGAAGACAGACACAAAAGGACAAATATTGCACGATTCTATTTATATGAAATATCGACAATAGGCAAATTCACAGAAGTAGAAAGTAGACTAGAGGTTACCAGGGGCTGAGGGGAGGAAGTAATGGGGAATGATGGCTTAAAGGGTACAGAGTTTCTGTTTGGAGTGATGAAAAATCTTTAGAAACAGATAGTGGTGCTGATTGCACAACATTATGAATAGAATTAATGCCACTGAATTGTACACTTAAAAATGGTTAAAAGGACAAATTTTATGATACATATATATATAAATATATATATATCTTACCACAATATCTTACCCCAATAAAATAGTAATAATAATAATAATTAATAAAAGGTTTTGCAGATCTTCTTTCAGTGAGCAAGGGTGAAGGACTGAATAAGCCCTTTGTTTCAGCTCCAAGAAGCATCACCTTCTTTTTATTGATGACCCACAGAAAACAAGACTCCATTACTGGTCTTGTGCATGAGCACAGAGCTACCTGCAAGGCTGCCCACAAATGCAAAACCAGCTCAGTGTTATCCTGGTTAATGACAAAGACAATTTCCTGAACTGCATGCCGGGTATTGTACTTGAGGTGTTCAATCATATCCTCATCTTCTTGATGAGAGAATTCCAGAGAGTGTTACCTCTTTCTGACCACGACAATATGGTTCTACCATTATTCAAATGCAAGTAAGACAACTTTCTTTAGGAAGTTTTTTCTCTAATGGGACGGCAGATACGCTGTCCAATCTAATTCTCCCTGTGAATGCACTGAACCCCGAGTGGCTCTCCACCATATGCATCTCTAGCTAAGAATTTCAGTCCTAGAGTAACTACTGTAACTATTTCTGTAGATAACAATCTCCTCAATCTCTTTGTGGTAGATTGTACTATTTGTGGTTGTAAGTCAGTGAGAGTTTGGGATTGTTTGTTCCTGCGGCAAAAACTGACTGATAGATGCTTTTATTAAATTGCCAAATTCCTCAAGGGAAATAAACCATGTTTATTCTTTATGATGTCCTAGTGGCCACCACAATGAAATGGAAGGCCTTTAATAATTACATACATAATGGGTAAGATTCATTATGTCCATTGCAGTTTGGTTGGCTGAAGTTTGGAATTAATTCATAATTCTTACCACTGACACATTGGCTGTTACCATAATAAACTCCTTAAAATCATGCTCGGAGTCCCTCTCACCCACCCCCTGATTCTGGTCTATTGAGTTAATGGCTGATTGACCAAGAAAACCCAGATAATTTAGGCTTCACACAGGGGAACTGGGCCTTGGACATCCATATACTGTTTTTAACCCTGGTGCCCCCCAGTAGTAAAGGCCAAGTATTGAAAATCTGCTTTGGATGTGCTTGTGAAAAGAAGATAGGCACAAGCTTTGTCCAGCGGGCCCCAATGCAAAGAAAACGAATTCCTGCCTTCTTTATCCAGCCAATTACCCTGCCATGAGCAGGGAAGATTCCACGCATTGTGCAGGAATCAGAGACCACATAAGGCAGGATTCTGGGTTTTAAGGGGCTTATAGTGTAATTGGAGAAACAGGATGCACCTGTAAAAATCTTAGATAATACAAGTTATAGAACCACTTAATTCTTTAAAAAAAGGTAATAGGGGTGATCAGGAAGACAGGTGGTCAGAAAGTCAGGAGACCTACTTTTAGCCCTGGCTCTGCCAAGAGTTAATTAAGTTACTTCAGGAAGATCTTTTTGCAATTTTTGGTCTCAATTTCCACGTGCAAAAGGGATAAACAGGTTGGCGTAAGCACCATCCTCCTTCTGTGGTTTTAGGACTTTAAGAGCTATCACTCAGCAGCACAGATGCAACCGGGTGGTACAGGGAGGAGAGGCAGTGCATTCCAAGGACGTCTTTCTTCTCCTGTACCTCCACCCACCCCACCCATTTCCAAGCTTGTCTGAGTCCAGCTCCTAGGCCCTGAGTCATGGACCAGCCCAGAGATCCAATGGGGCTGCCTTAAAGAGTGTGAATCCTCAGCCAACTAGCCCAGGATTATTCTCAGATAGCACAAGGTGAACAAGGAGCAGTTGAGGGAGGGGTTCTCTGGAAGCTGACTTAGCCCCAGGAGCTCCCTGGACTGGGGTTTGCTCAAGGTGATGCGGGTGCCCAAGGCTGCTGTGCTCACCCACAACGGGATAGGCTTCCGGAGGAACACGGAGGGAGAGGGGTCTATGGGACACGCATTGTCTTTCCAGAGACTTCTGCCTGATCAAGAGAGCTGAGTACTCTTGCTCCCTGGGCAAAACCAGTTCTCACAGTGACATACAGTGTGCCCAGAAGCAGGGCTGCTGCAGCCGGGGATGCCCCGTATAACCGGAAAGGACAGGGCCAGGAGAATGGCAAAACAGCCCTTGTAGACCAGCTCCTGATGCTTTTGTGATTTTTTTTTTTTGGAAAGTGAAGCTTATTCCATTGGCTACAATACCCAGTGAGCCTCAGAGATGAGGTGGCTGAGTTTCCCTGGCTCTTTAAACTCCCAGGCCAGGAGGTTGCTGGGTGGCCGCGACTGTTTTCTCTGCCTAGCTGCCTGGCTGGTGTGAAGTTTCCCGGGGGGTGGGGGGGGTGGGGGCGCGGTTTACAGTGAGTTTTAATGTACTCACACCTGAGTTGGGTTCTTTAAAGCCAAGGAACTCATTTAAAAACCTCCATTTGGATAACGGCAGCCCTTTGGCAAGGTGTTCTCGGCCATTCAGTGCGGATAGGTGGAGGAGAGTGACCAGGTGGCTCTGGAAACCAGAACGACGGCTCTACTTACTGGGGACTCCGGACACCAGCCGCAGGGGACGCAGCACCCGGAAAGCCCTCAGCGCCTTCACGTCGAAGCCAGCGCCTTTCCCTCCCAGGGCGTTGGCGCCGTCTGCTTTGGTTGCTTGTTCTAAAATTGCACTAAAAAGCCTAGAAGAGAGGAGAGAGAGAAGGAGCGGTCAGGGCAGCTTTTCGTGGTCCAGTTGGGGCTCTGGACTGTCTGGAGGAAGGGGCCAGGAGCAAGCGCCCCGGCATGTGTAAGGAGCGTCCACAGATGACCGTAAGTGTGACCTTCCCGCCGAGTGGGGTCGCCACGCCAAGGAGGTCACCACGCCCTGGAGGCGTCTGGCCGGCCCTTTGCCTCCGTACAGGCACACTGGGCTTTGTGCGAGCCTGGCCAGGGTGTAAAGCAGGTAGAGCTGCCGTCAGTGCCCTTGTCTTTTTGCGGTCCCCTTTGTCCCTCTCCCACGAGTGCCCACACGCTCTCTCCCCCCTGCCCACCTCCTCCCTCTTAACAACCCTCTCCCTTTGATTTTTTTCCTGGACACAAATGAATGATCCCGCTTTGTGCCTGGCACATAACAGATGCTCGAGAAATATATATTGAGCAAATGAATGCAAGATTGAATGGTTCAATGAAGAAGCTTCAAGAGGAATCAAAACCCCACGTAAGGCACGTAACAGAGATGTGGACATTTCAGCTGTCACTTTGTGTCTGTCCTTGTACATTCATTCCTGATGTTCCAGGTCCTTTGTCTACAGAACAGACATAGGCCTTACCCTCGTGGAGTTTACATTTTAGTGGGGGCAACAGGCACTCAATCAGATCATCAGTCAATATGTATATCACGTTAGAGAGTGGTAAGGAGAAAAATGCAGCTGGGAAGGGGAGTCTGGAGTGACAGCGCCGGAGGCCAGGAAAGGAATTCTCTCCTTAGGTGACATCTGAGAAGAGACCTAAAGACAGTGAAGGAGTGAGGTGTGGAGCTCTGCGGGGGAGACTGTGCCAGGCCGAGGAGAAGCCAGTCCAAAGGCCCTGAGGGTAGAGCGGGCTTAGCATGTTAGAGGGACAAGGAGGCCAGTGTGGCTGGAGCAGAGCAGGTAAAAGGGGGCATGCAGGGGGACAAAGTCAGAAAGGAAGCAGGGGACCCTATCGGGCACTTGGTTTTCTCTCCGAGACAGAAGCCATTGGGGGGTTTAGAGCAGAGGAGTGACATGATATGACAAATTTAAAAAGAATCACTCTGCCTGTTGTGGAGAGAAGAGGCTGCAGTGGGTCAAGGCCAGAGCAGGCTGCTACAAAACCCAGGTGGGCCATGGTGGAGCCATGACCATTTGGGGCTGGAGGTGGTGAGAAACAGTCAGATTCTGGATTGATTTTAAAGACAGAGCTGCCGGACTACATGGGAAAGGTGACGAAGAGAGAGGAAGAAGAGTCTAACATTTTGGCCTGAGCAGCTGGGAGGATAAGATAGTGTAGAATGGAGCAGGGGTTCTATTTGGAATTTAAGTTTCACTTGTCGAATGGGCATCTGAATGGATATCCTGAGTTGGACATATTGGGCCTAGAGTTCAGGAAGGAAGGCCAAACTGGAGACAGTAATTTGGTAGTGGTATAGAGCTTATTTAAATTATAGTCAAATCTAGTGAGATCAACTAGGAGGCTGGTGTAGAAGGTGAAGCTGTGAAAGGGCTGAGCCTGGGCTCTTCCAACATGCAGTGGTCACCCAGAGGAGAAACCAACAAAGACTGGTGAGGAGTGGCTTGTGAAACAGGAGACATGGACAGGGTGGTGGCCAGTGAAGAGAGGGTCAGCGAGCAGGCATGGCTGTCCCGACCCGCGGGACAGATCAACTGAGACTCCGAGTTACCCAGCGAAGGAATGAGGCATAGACACGTGTAAGAAAATGGCTGTGCACTTTATTCTACTAACATAGCTCTTCCGTTGCTCTGCCGCGAGGGTTACAATCAGCTCTTTTATAAGCAGGGAAAGGGGAAGTGCATTAAGGCTTAGGTGTCGATACATGATTGGGTAATTTGAGTTGCTA
>JAQZBX010061247.1:0-17142 GCA_029593785.1 Cabassous unicinctus
TCTTCTTTATTTCCCTTCTCTTTCCTTCACGGGGGGTTTGAGGGCCGGGAGAGGAGCACTGACTTTCTTCCATGCCATTGACAACCAGTGAAGGAACTACTAGGTCCTGCAAGGAAGCTAAACACGCCAAATGGTCCGTATGTCTGTGGCTTTTTGAGATTCTCAGCCCAAAGGAAATGCTCCACTGGAGAGAAAACCCATGCTCTGTCATCCATGGGAATTGCATGTGTGCTTTAATGAATTACATTTCCACCCCAAGGGAAGAGACAAAGGCAGGAAAAAGGGAAATGGCACCTTCCTACTACAATAGAGCAGAATTGCTCTATTCACTGTTCAAACCCAATGGCTCTCCCTACCCGGCTGCTTCAGGAGAGAATAACAGGAAATGGAGTCTGGAATGAAAGCAGAGCTACCTCAAGAATGAAACTCATCCTTGTCCATATTCTAGGAATACCACTTATTGCCGAAGTCCAGGAGCCAGCTCCCTTACTCTCCATTCCAAGGCAGTACAAAAAAGAAAACTGGTGAGTGTCCTCACCCTTCGGGTAGCTCCAGGCCTTTCAAACACCATTCTCACAGGCAGCTTCACTGGTCCAGGCAAGGCCCAGTCTGGGGATGTGCAAGTGAGAGAGCCATTCAGCCAAGGAGAGATGCTCACAGAGGGCCTCAGCTTCAGATTTTTGACATTTTCTTCAAGGGGGGTTTCACATTCAGCGACAGAACACACGGTCAGAATTGAAAGACAACGACATGGTGGCATGCTAAGGTGGGCAGGGCGTGGGGGAAAAGCATCCACCCCAGGTGAATAAGCATGTGAATTTTCCATAGGGAAGCTATTATTAAACAATAATAAAACTGACTCAGTTCAGTCTGCTTTTTTATTATCACCATGTGCTAGCAGTGCTAACGTCAGTGATAAAATACTCTTCCCACCTGGGGTGGGCTGCTCCCACCCTACACCCCCTACCTCTTGGTACACCACTGAGAAGACATTCCTCTTCCTACCTTAAATCACTCTTCTATGACTGGACCACACAGTACAAAGTGCATTTATTTTTTTTATATCAATCCCTTGAAAAGAGCAATTTTTTTGCTCCTTTGTTAAAATGTTGATTTGATGAATGCAAGCATTTAAAATAGACCACAATTTGAAGGCAAGCCCCTTCGGCATTTCTCTTTCCCCTTCTCCTCCTCTCTCTCCTCCTTCTTTCTCTTCTTATTTTCTAATATATGTGGTGCCTCAATAAATATCAATGGTTTGGGTTTCTCTAGAGCTCTGAGATGACCTAGTTTCAGGTATTTATCCAGGCTTACCCTTCCCTTTATTAATGTTTGCTCCTCTTCTTTCCCTGACTCCATGCCCCAGCTTCCAATATCCTCTTCTGAAAGACTCCCTTATTTTTCCCACCCATTCTTGGTCCAGTCTCCTGGAGTCTAGGCTTTTGGTTTCCCGTTTCTCTTAGTTCCTGATATGCACTTACCCGAAGTGCTCCCTCCAGCTTTGATGATGAGATACTCCACCACCCCCATCCTAGCACTGGTTGACCTCACAGGATAGGCTAGTTCTGCACATCACCCCTTCATCACCCCTCAAGGTTCTTAATGGAAGTTATCTGTCATCTTTCCACCCCATAAAGTTCCAGAGTAAATGTGGATGTTGGAGGCCTCCGTCACACACATGAGAAAAGAAAGTGCTCAGTCCACACCTAGAATACGAGGTCCCCACAGTATATAATGAGTGCCTTTGCTCAAGAGCAAATAACATCTCAGATTAGAAAACCTCCAACTCAGCCACAAAAGTTGAAAAGGATATCAGATGGCAGGGCCCATCACAAAACGTGGATTTCCAAAGTGGAGACTGAGAGGCGATTACTTCCTTTCTAATGGGGCAACAAAGGGCAGAGCAGGCTTGTCCCCCTTGTCCCTCAAGCGCATTAAGCATCCTCGCCTTTGCACATGGAATCATGCTCCCTGACCCCCTCTGCCCCCCGCCCCCCGGACTGCTGAAATGCCCTCCTCTTTCTTCTCCGGGTCAGAAGAATATAGTCCTTTCCGCACAGCATGGTGAAAATCCTATCTGCTTTACAAGACTTCCCTACCTTTGTGGCCCACAGGCATCACTTTTCTCCTCTGAATCTCCACAGTGTTTGTAGACTGCAGTTTTCATCCTAGTTCTTAATCTCTCATGCATTGGCTTAGCTGCTTCAAGTGAAAGCCTGGACTTCCAACCAGATGGCAAACTCCTTGAGGGCATGAGCTCCTTTGCATGTCTTCATAAGCTCCGTAGACTAGCACTGAGCCCTACTGCCTGAGCCATAAACTCAGAGGAGTTTACACAGAGATATTTGGCAAGATACAAGCAATGGAAAAAAGAAAGGTTCAAAGAATTTTCCTGTTTATTTAAAAGAAATTTGTGATTACCTCCAGAGTATTTTGCCAATTAAATTTGTGCTGCTAATTCTCATGTAACAAGACACACTATTGGAGGAAAAGATATTTCCTGGGCCTTCTACTGAATCCAAGAAAGAGTCTCTTAACATGGAAATGTTTCCCTTTCTCTTTCATCACCAAAATTACCATAATTTCAACCAGATGCTATTCATCATGACAGATCATCTGTCATTCTATGTAGGCCGGAGATTCACCATTGTTCACTTATTCACTCACTTGATCATTCTTTCATTCAAAGTGCCTGGCACTGTTCCAGATTCTGAAAGGACCATGGTGAAACAGATGAAAGCCCTGCCCCTGTGGAGCTGGCATTCTAATGGGAGAAACAGATAATATAGGTATGAATAAGTAATATATGGCAGGTCGTGGTGAGTGCTTTGGAGAAGAATAAATTAGGAAAAGTAGCTAGAGAGTGATGGAGGGATTGAGAGATAGATTGATCAGAGGAGTCCACCCTGAAGAGGTGATATTTGAATGAAAATTTGAATAAAGTGAGAGAGAGCAGTGGTCCCAGTACAAAGCATCTGAGAAAAGAGCATCCAGGGAAAGAGTATGGCAAGTGCAAAGATCCTGGGGCAAATATAGCTTGGAATGTTCAAGAACTAACTAGAAGGCCAATGTGTCTGGAGAAGAATGAGCAAGAGAAGGAGAAGTATGAATTGAGATTGGAAAGGATGGCAGTGATGAGATTCCTATAACAACAATGGGACAAAAGGGGGAACAAATGACACCCTAAAGTAGCAAAAGATGGCAAAAGTGATTCTTTTGTGATTGGTCTCAATAAAATTCAACTCTAAGCCCAAGGGTGTGTTTTTATTGTTTTATTGTGAATTTTTTATTGACCTCCCCACAACAGAGAAAGCCTGAAGGGCACTGAAACTTCTGTAATTTAGACTCGAGTCAATATAGAAGAATTGATAGCCAATCAGATGTATTAATAGCTGCAAAAGGAAATCTCGAAGGCTAAAGTTAGCCTTATTGGTTGTCAACATCTTTTGACAAAACGATTTTCTATTTTCTGCTTCTTTTTCTGCCATCGTAGTTTACTAAAAGCTGCCGAAAGCAACATACCAGAAATGGGTTGGCTTGTACAATGGGGGTTTATTGGCTTGCAAACTTCTCAGTTCCAAGGATGAGAAAAGTGTCCAAATCGAGGCATCATCAGGTGACACTCTCTGCCCAAAGACAGCTGCGGGCAGCAATCCTGGACTCCTCTATACGTGACAACGTCTACCAGACTCAGAAGTTATAACAGAAGTTACATGAGTCTGTTCTTTTGGTGGAAACCTCACCAAGAATATATACTTTTCTGAAATATATTTTGTTCTATGTTCACTATGTTCATTCTTCTGCCTAGAACACTTAAGGTGTGTAAATCCTAAGAAGGGAAAATGGGTCAAAATCTTTATGTGAATGATATGTATGTTCAGATCCTCAGATTATGGTTTGTGCGGTGGGAGCCCCATCTTTTCACAATATAAACACAGATAAAAGTCAATCCTAAGTAAGTATAGCCATTATATGTTACCAAAATATTTCCTCCACCTAAAATCCAATGGCCCTGTCAGAGACGAGAGATTTAGCAACAAAGAGAAATAAATATGTCTTCTTCCCCAAATAAAGAAACAGGAGCTGAGTTTCTCAAGTGGGCTAAATTAAGGCCTGTGGAGCTGAAGTTTACATTGCATAGTTTTACAGATTTTGTGGGGAAAATGTGTTTGTTGTTTAGATTTTCATTCTGCTATCTTGTTCCACAGTAAGAAAAGTCACACTGCTTGCAAAACTGAGAAACTTATTAGAGTCCTGCTGTGTTGGCCTTCTTCAATTTTCACACCGTGGAGCCAACATGAGATGAAGGATAGTGCTGCAAACAGGAAATGTGAAACACTTGCAAAAATTCACAGCTGGAGATGGCACCACCCAGGCAGTGAGGAAAGAGTCTTGCAATCTTAGCATCCTCTTTCTTCTCAAAGGTAAATTCATGTTTGTTATCTTCTGGGGGAAAAAAATGTATCTAGAGTTGCGGTCTTATGGATTGGAACTCCACAATACAGTTAAGAAAATTGCCGTGGATACTGCAAAGAGATTTTTATATTCATGTAAGTTAATCCAGTTTACTTTGAATCATCATGTGGGTCTAAAATGACGAGAAAATGCTGGGCAATTGGGCTGAAGTTAGAAAAGGCCAAACCAAGAACTGAGTTAATAGACGTGTTTGTTTTCTATCCAATTCTCTGTGAGATACCTTTGCCAATATCCCTAACAGGCATACTAGGAAAGCCTAGTGCAAAAATCACACCAAAACTAAATTAAGACATAAGCTTTGGGAAATGTAAATTAGAGCATATGAAAACATCAGATAATTCCCAGAAGTACTGGACAAAACTCAGATTCAAGCAAAAGAGAGAAGCCAACAGATAACCAATAAACATAACTGATAATTAAAGGAAAATTATTCACAAAATATCATATTTCCATTTTTATTTTAAAAAATGAAACAAATTTTCTAGCAAAAGTCTGTCCAAGTGGTTCAAGCTAGGACATTGGCCAGAGGGAATGTCACAAATGAACATTCCAAGTTTTCTAATGAAACTTATCTGTTCCGTTGGGTTGCAAAGTCTCCAAGGAGAGGAACATATGCTTATGAATGACAAATCCATATTATTTAGCAGAGGAAAACTGTCTTTTCTCCCACTTCCTTTGGTTGGCTATTTCAACATAAGAATGTAAGATTGGTGTAGCTTTCAAAGTGTCAGCCTGTTTCAACAGGGGAACTCCGACTCAGCCAATATCTGTCTTCAATGATAGACTCTAGTGCCCACCCGGTAAATATGCTTAATAACAAAACTTTGACAAAGCTCATAAGCTCTCTCATACTATTTTTTTTTTTAAATAACAGTAGCATTTGAATTAATTCTCTTTGTTAAAAAAAATAAAATATTATATAAGTGGCTGAAATATTCTTTGACCTTCAATCCTAACCGTGGCTCTTCCCACGTTACCAGTTTCCAATGGGTTCCCAATCCCTTGTCTCTCAAATATACACATCAGAACACATAAATTTTGTGGTGTTTGTGTTTCATAAATTAGATCATATTGTACATATCTTCTGGAAAATTTTTATTCACTGATCAATAGGAAATTGAACTCTTCCATGTTAGTACATATAGACTGGAATCATTCTTTCTGATCAGCTGCACAGATTAAGGGATTTTATTATGTATTTTGCTATTATCCATAAATGGAAACTTAGGCTGTTTTGTGTTTTTTTTTGACTTTTCATTTTTACAAAAACCTCTTCAATGAGCAGCTTTTTGCATGATTCCTTGGGTATTCCTCAAAGTGTTTGTCCAGAGTACAAAGAGACAAGAAAAATGTCTTAAACTTTTTGAAAGTCTTGTGCTAAAATAGTAAGGAATAAAGAATGACATATAATGTACCTATCAGGAAAAAAAAACAAATAAAATTAGAGTTTTCCCCCAAAAGAACCAGAAAGCTACAGCATGTTGGTTTAGAGCAGATCCTTGACGATCATAGATTCCTAAGTTCAAATCCCACTCCCAGTTCCAAACTGAAAACAATCTAAGAACCCATCAATAAGGAATGGCAAAATGCATAAGATACCTAGGAATACTTTGGAGCTGATGAAAAAAACATGAGGCTGAGCTAAATGTTCTAAAAGTGTAGTTTCACACAACTTTAAACACATTTACTTAACATCACCAAGCCTGAATTTAATTCTTCACCAAAATACGGAAATAATGATTTGAACATGTACCTACAGCACTGGTTTGCTGTACAGATTAAATGATAGAATAGTTTAAAGCACTTAGTACAACCTTTGACAGAGTAAGCATTCAATAAATAGTAGCATCCATTATAATTTTTATTGCCTGCAAAGTCCAAAATATTTATTCTCTAGCTCTTTACAGAAAAAGGTTGCCAATCCATGCACAGAAATATAATTCAATGAGGGGAGGGATTTTAATCTGTTCTGTTTACCATTGTACCACCGGTGCCTAAATTGTGCATGGCTCAGATTAGAAGCTCAATAAAAACTAGGATATATTATTTATTTTAGAATTCTTTTAGAATTAGTATAATAGATATATTAGTACAAATCTTTGAGAATTTTCTGAGCAAGGTAAATAAGAATGTGGTTAAGGGAAGAGTTCTGGAAGTTCTTAGGACTTTCTGAAAGTCTGTAAGAGTTTATACCAGACTATTAACTGTAGTTACAATCTCAACTATATGGTTATCACTGTGAATTGGATTATGAGGATATAATAAATATAAGGACATGGTACCTGACCTCAAAAAGCTTCCAATAGAATCTGAGGTACATACATCAAAGAAAACTCTATGACCATGAGCTAATCAATTAATGTTCTAGGCCTCATTTTACTCATCTGTAAATGGAGGGAAATAAATTTGATGGTCTTTAAGGTCTCTTCAGCTCTATGCCATTCATTGTAATTACAGAAAATTATGTAACAAATTGGGTAGTGCATATTAAGCACAGAAACAGAAATAAACATGATGAACCCCAAAGGGATTTTCAAAGTTAAGGCTAGTGGGAACAGAAGATGCATGATGAGGAATTGTTGGAAATAAAGTTGGTGTGTTGAGACTGGATAATGGAGGATGTTAAAAATTAAGCAAAGGAAGCTAGCGTTGTTTAGATATCAAAACTATTTTAAATTTCTGAATATAGCAATGATACCAGGAAAGGATGATTTTTAAAAGGAGATTAATAGCATCTAGACTGCTTAGAGAAGGAGAAAGATGAGTCAGGTAGACCATCCAGAAGGCTGGAGCAACTTTCAGGTAACTGGAGTTGTGCTGAGTTAATTTTTTCCTTTTTTTTCCTTTAATTATTTGGAAGGCTGAATATTTTACAGTGAACTCTCCAATTTTCATATGGCTTCCAATTCTTCCAGGTAATGAAATGAATAGTGAGGATCTGCAGTAGGCTCTTTCAAAGACTGTTTGTAGGCAGGAAAATGGCAAATGTGCTTCATTTTGGTGAATGGAAGGTAACAATTCAAAAATAATAATATCTTTCAAGATAATGTACTCTTAACTATTGATTTTGGCCTGAAAAGGAGCGTGAGAAAATTCTCTCAAATTTTTCTCTAAAGGCATTAACATAATGTTTTGGGCAATCTCTTCAACTGCAACTATTAACAGAAAGAAAGGGTCCTGGAAGCAAATCAGAAAAAAGTCTCCATACTTATAGAAAACCAGAATTCCTCCTTATTTGGAAAATAATGTACAGTATGGTCACTGCTTCTTATGGAAGACATGACACAGCTAAAAGGACAGAGTCTGAGTAAAAAGGTATGGTTCTTTCCATTTAAAAAACTTTATAAAAGATCCAGGAGTACATAATTACAAAACTATATGGTATTTTTGCCCAGGAGAAAAAACACATTTGTTCACTGCATATCATTTCAGCTGAGGAGTCATTGTTTACTCTTTTTTAAAAAAACAATTTATTGAAGCATATCATTCATACATGAACATACATAAACTATAAGTGTTCAGTAAACATGAGAAAAGAGAAGATAAGGGGTTACTTTTAACTATGGCTACTCTACCTACAGAATATTTAACCTTAAGAGGAATCAGGCTTACAGATACAAGTATCTTCAAAATGTTTTGAGAAACTATGCAGTCATTTTTAGAAAAACTACAATGTTTGGCAGCACATCCCTACCTAACCTGTTGAGCTTGACATCACAGAGGACCTACAAAGCTAGCCCAAAACACTTCCCTCGGTGACGTGTTCTAAAAGAGAAAACTGGGTGAACCACGGTCCTGACTCAGCATGGTGATTCTTATGTTCTGACTGCTGATGTTGACATATTGACTGTAGTTCATGTGTGAACATTATTTGTTACACCAGGATGAAGATTATATTTCTTTTTTCCAAATCTCATTTGCTGAGCAAAGAAATCGTAATGTTCACATTTTTTCCACATGTAGTAGAATACTATACATTCACCAACTGACCTTGTTGAGACTTTATTGCCTGAATCAAATGAAAATCCTTCCCATAGGTCTTTAGTCCTTGTTCAAAATTTCTACACTCTTCCTCTGTCCAAACAGATAATTCCTCTCTAGCTGCTTTTACATTAAATCTTAATCTTCTCAATGCTTCCCTTGTATCAAAATTGCATTTAACCAACTCATATAAAGCTTGTTCATTGCCTTTTTTGTGTGTGTGTCTTTTGTCAGGAGGTACCGGGAAATGGACCCTGGACCTCCTATGTGCAAAGCTGGTGCTCAACCACTGAGCTACACCTACACTGCTGTTCATTGTCTTTTATGTGAGATCCTTCAGAAATTGCTTCTACACCTTTCTCATCACCTCTTCTCCTAGATGCATCTTTAAGAAATGAAATCATTTTATCTTCCAATAAATACTCAGAGTCCCACAAGAGCTGATCTTCATTTTCACCCAGTGCAAAGTTAGATAGTTATTGGAATGCTCAAGAACCAATATCTCAGATCTCAATACTTTTATTAGTCAGGATCCTGACAGGAATCCCTCAACATACTCAAATTAAGACAATTTTTTTTAAAGTTATTTATACTGATATGGGTGAAATGCAAGGAAACCACAGGGAAAGTACAGTATCCCAGTGCTAGTAACATCAGAGGAGCTTATACCACTTTTAGGCCTGAATGGGGTGTTTTAGTTTTGCAGGCTACTAAAAGCAAATACCATAAGAAATGGTTGAATGAGAATATATTTGCTCAGAGTTAGAGTCTGGGGAAATGTCCAAATGAAGTCATCAAGGTGATGTTTTCTTCCCAAAGACCAGCTACTAGAGATCCTTGGCTCCTCTGCACCTGGCAAGGTACATGGTGGCAGCTGCTGGTCTCTCCTTTCTCTTTTGGGTTCCATTGCTTTAAACTTCTGGCTTCCATGGCTTTCTCTCTTTGTCTTGCTTCCATTTATAAAGGACTCCATTCATAGGATGAAGACTCATCCTGAAAGAGGTGGTTCACACCTTAATTGAAGTAGATTCATGGGTTCACACCCAGAGGAATGGATTAACTTTGAGAACATGTTTGTCTGGGGTACATACAGCTCCAAACCACCACAAGGGGCAAAGAGATAGAAGGAGGAAGCCATGTAGAAAAGCGAGCATTGAAAAGTGCAGTGATCTTTCCGTCCAGGGGACAAAGCCCCCCTGAGGCTACTTCACAGGGAAGAATCTAAAGGACAAAAATCCCTGATTGCACTCTCTGAATTCCCTCTACTTTACTGTCAGAGCTTCCCTTTGGGCAAACTCAGTTGGAAACTAGAAGTCAAAGGAGCCCATGGGTGCAATCTGTGCCAGCAGCCTCCCAAGACAGAGGGTAGAAGTGAGAAGAAGAATGGAGGTGAGTTTGGCAGGGCACATGGAAGATATTTGACACAACACTCACCAAGAATGACCTGCAATTCCTAAGATTCACGACCAATTCCAGGTATTCATCCCCCTTTGTCCTCCCACTACTTTCTTCTCAAAAAGAGATCAAAACAGCCTAACTACCCAGAAGTCAAAAATATTAGGTGCATCTAATCACTAGTCTTCTCCCAATGACTGTCCTGCCCCCTTCTTTCTCAGTAATAGAATTCCCACATTTTATTGGAGTATGCAGCCACCCCAGCAAAAGATAACATTGCTCAGTCTCATTTGCAGCTAGGTTTGCAATGTGACTAAGTTCTGGCCAGTGGTACACAAGTATAAATGGCATGCGTAATTTCAGGGAAATGTTCTTAAAATCCCTTCTTCCAGCTGACTATGAATTAAGACAAAATAGCTGAAGTTCCCAGGAGCCATCTTGGATCATGTGGTGACATTGAGACAGGAAGCCACATACTGTAGGGCAACCAGCAGGAAGGAGGCTGAGCCTCTTGACACCACAGAACACTATTCCAGACCCAAACTGATGACCTCTAGACTACTTAAATGGGGAGGTGATAAACTTTTATATTCTTAAGCCACAGTTTTTTGAGGGTTTCTATTACTACCAGCTGAACTTAATTATAATTAATATAACCTATATGCATTAACATGGAAAGATCAGTATATAAGTTTCTTAAGTCTTCCATAACAAATTACCACAAACTTAGTGACTTTAAATAATAGAAACATATTCCCTCATAGTCCTGGAGGCTAGAAGTCCAAAATCAAAGTGTCAGCATGACCATACTCTCTCCAACTGCTCTAGGGAAGAATCCTTCCTTGCCTCTTCCTGGCTTCTGGTGGTGGCCAGAAATCCTTGGCATTCCACAGCTTGTAGCTACATATCTCCAGTGTCTGCCTCTGTCTTCTCTTGGCCTTCTCTACGGTGTGTCTCTGTTTTTGTGTCTCTTCTACCCTTCTTATAAGGATACCAGTCACTTTGGATTAAGTGTTCACCGTATTCCAGTATGACTTCATGTTAATTAATGACAGCTGCAATGATCCTATTTCCAAATTTTGAGGTCACATTTTGAGGTGCAGGGAATTAGGACTTGAACATACCTTTATTTTGGGGGTGGGGCACAATTTAACCCATCTCAATCAGCAAAAGCATGTTATTGAATGAAAGAAAAAGAAAATGTATAGATAAAGGCATGGAAATATACATCAAAAAAGAATAATGGCCATAGTTGTAACTGGAGAGATGACATGATGATTAAGATTGGGGAATTTCATCTTTTATTATAGGTAAAACTATATTGAAGATTTGATGCAAAATTAATATTTTTAAAAATCTATTCACTTATTCTTTGGTTTTGGCAGACCCTTGGGCCAATGGATCTCTTCAATTTGAAATCTGCCTTCACCCATGGTGGTGACAACCAGTGAAAAGAGGGTCTCAGAGTTGGGCAATACAGTCAGCTCTTGCTATGTTTTCTGTAAATGAACCATGGTAACCTAGGCTGCTCCCAGTTGTGGGAGGAACTAGTACTTTGACTACATGATCTACAAAAGTATCAGGACTGAGGTTAACAGGGCTATGAGGTCACAGTTATATGGATTACATGCTGGGTTGCCTGGGTTCAAACCCGGAAATAAAGAGAAGTGGCTAGAGATTAGCTAGGACAAAGTACAACCTCGTTAAGAGACCAATAATTAGGAATTGTGTTGTAATTTGACATAACATTGGATAACAAACAAAAAGAAGCCCTACTGGGAATTTCAGGAGTGATTTTGAATAACAGATCTTGGATTACTCAAGGAGGGACACATTTGAAAAATGCACATAGAAATCTTTTGGTCTAGACAAGGAAGTATAAAACAGGCCTCCTTGGAACAGGTGTGTCCCACATCCATGTTCCCACTGAAGAGAAGTTAGAGTGGTCCCTATGGAAGATATATACAGGCCTTAGCACACGGAGAACTACCCTGAGCATTGGTGCCTATTACAATAACAGCCTAGAGTTATAATTAGAGGAGCCAATGAATAACAAAGGACCACTGCAGCATGGCAACCCTTGGAACAATGGGATGAAGAAATAGGTCACAGCTCTATCTGGGAGTGGGACAATATTATTTCTGAATGCAGCACCTGTGCCCAGTTAAATGATTACTCTAGAAAGATGGGATTAGAGGTTCAGAGTTTATAATGTTTAGTGTGGGGAGTTTTAATGATAGGGGATATGATTATTTTTTATAGCAATGTATTAAAGCAATAAAGTAATACATAGAAAAAATTAAACAAGAAACATATGGGGAAATCATGAATGGGATCCTTTATAAAAATAAAAATTTAGGAGGGCACTTGTAAAAGATAAGTGGATATTGTAAGAGAGAAATATTGATCAGAAATGAAATCTAGGAAAGGGCATATGTCTTGCTAAAGGTAATAGGTTTCAAATTACTAAATTACTGAATTTAGGAGAAATTGTTAAAGTGAGCCAGTCCTTTCAATGGAAGAGAGACAAAACAGGAAGAAAATGGACATCACTTTAACCTCAAGAGAATAATCAGAGTTAAAGGACTCTGTGTATATTCCATTTCTAGTTGCCATGACAATAGGATTCTCACCTTATGGAAATGGAATTATAATGGAAAAACATGCAAATAAAGAGATTCTTTTATAGGCAGTGTCACACAGTTAGGTTCCCCTGGGAACAAAGTAGGGGTTTCTGCTCAAAGACAAAGAATGATGACAAAATGGGAAATACCCTGACCTGAGCATAAAAAGGTAATGTTCCTTTGCACAGGAGACTGGGAAGAGTTTCCAGGTTCTGCATACCTCTTGCTTCTACCACTAGTTGGAATTAGAATCAAGTAGTAAAACATATAGGCATGTACTCACATTGTATCACTAGTTCTATTCCAGCCTTAATGCTTAGAAGGAAATCATCAAAATCAAGAGCAAGGTCTAGAAAAGGCAGGTGCTCATTCAGTTGGTACTTAAACCAGGGCTTGAATTATATTCCTGCATTTCCATCACCCTGGAAATCTTGTTCTTCCCAGAGTGGAAGTAGAATGTGGAGTCAATAATGTCTGCACACACTTGTTCAGAGGCTGATCCTACGCAAGATTTCTCCTAGAATCAAGAGTGTTTTTGAGGCAAATCTTTCTCTATCACAACCCATCAATTACCGTGTTCAAGTTTCTTTCATCTTAAACAAGCAAAATAAAATCCTTTCTAATCAGGGAAGTACATTTAGCTGTACATCCTCATTCCAGAGAGGACCACATCCCAAATACTGGAGGTGCTAGAATACTGGCCTGTAGGCAACCCAAGCCACAGTATAAGGAATATGGAAACCAGGGTTGTAGTGATAATATCCAAGTGGGGCATTCTCACCCTGCTTGGGCAGTAGCAATCTAAGGTAGCTTAAGTTGGTAAACCTGTATCTTTCCAATTCAAGTTGCCACTTGATTGCTTCCACTTTCATCTTTCACTAATTCATACTGTACCCAGGACTAGTCAACAAAAGCCTCTTTTCCACACACCATCATTTGGTCCTGTCCATGTTAGATGATACCTCTGAGAAAGTCATAAATGAAGTACCAGAGTCTTACAAACATCATGATCAGTTTCAGAAAGGATGTCAGCTGGAAAGACCAGAGAGGAAACCTGCCTTCTGTCTTCAGAACATACTGGAATGTTTTAATTCCTTTAATCCTTCAATTCAGCAAACCTGGGAAAATTTCAACCCTGGTCCTCACTATGTCACACAGGATGGAAGCTCAGGGAGGAAAGGTATTCATTCCATTCCAAACCCTAAAATGGATCCAATCCTTTGCACCAGTAGGTAAAGACAAAGGAGAATCACTATTATTTTAAGTCTCAATCCCTAACTCCCTTCTCTATCTGCTGATTTTACTCATAAGCAACTTCATTGGCTCTCTATACCCACCCCAGGATTTCCTTGTTTAGTGTCTAACAGGTTTTGACATTCTACTACAACTTTGGCCCTTTCAGACATGCCAGAGTATATACGTTGTGCACTGACCAAAACAGTAATACTATTCTCATAATGATCTTTTGATACTAGTGATACAGATTCTCTGGCTCCACACACTCATGGCTACAAATAAGAAGCACCCCCACCTTTTGTCCTGGTCCTGTCATATGCAAGCTGGGCCAGCTCCAAAAGGGAGAAAAGGCTCAGACTGAGTTCACAGAGGTGGAGAGCTGAGCCAATGAAAAACAAGACCACTAATGAAAATGGCCTGCAGGTTACAGGCAGCATAGCTACTTTTGAGATGTGGATCAAGATCTAATTTCAGAATCAAAGATTCAGGCCCTGGTTAAGATGGTGGAGTGAGACACTTCAGGGCTCTGTCCCACCATAAATGCTTTGAAGGACCAGCAAAAACTGGAAGAAATATCTTTTATCAGGGCACCAGAAAACAGTTAAAGGAATTCGGTAACAGAGCAAGTACCAAATCCAGAAAAAGGTATGGCTTGGATCTATTTCCATACAACCCACTGTGTGCATAAGCTCTGAAGGAGAGCACTTGCACAGGTCAGTCTTTTTTTTGTTAGCTCCTGGCATTCAAGGAAAACTTGGGATAACATTAGCTGGATACAAACTTAGAGAACAGATGCTGCACACTCTAAATTTCAGTGATAACATTTAAAATATCAAAATGTCCAGGTTTCGACAAAAGGCTACAAAGCGTACAAAGAAATGGGAAGCAATGGCCCAGGCAAAGGAAAAGATTAAAGAATTAGAACCCATGAATGAAGAGGACCTGTCCAGGGGCATAACAAAGACTTTAAAAAATGGTCCTAAATATGCTCAAAGAACACAAGGAAAACATGGACAAAAAACTAAAGGAAATCAGGAAAATGATAGATGAACACAGAACAGAATACCAAAAGTGAGATGGAAATTATGAAAAGGAGTGAAACAGAACTGGAGACCACAGTAACGGGAATTAGAAATTCCTTAGAGGGGTTCAGCAGCAGATTGCAGCTGGTGGAAGAAAGAATTGGTAAACTTAAAGATAAGACAATTGAAATCACTCAGTCTGAGAAGCAGAAAGAAAAAAGAATGAAGAAAAATGAACAGGACCTGAGAAACCTGTTAGACACCATCAAGAGTACCAAAATATGAATTGTGGTAGTCCAAGAAGAAGAAAGAGAAAAAGGGACAGAGAGGCTATTCAAGGAAGGAATGGCTGAAAACTTCTCAAATCTAGCAAAAAGTGTGAATATGCACATCTGTTTTTGTTTCCGAGGCTGCTTAAAGCAGATACTATGAAATGTGTTGGCTTAAACAATGGGAATTTATTATTTGAGTTTGGGGCCAAGTAAATGCCCAAATCAAGGAATTATCAAGGCAATGTTTTCCACTCAAAGACTGGCTACCAGAGATCCTTGGCTCCTCTGGCACATGGCGGCATCTGCGGATCTCTCCCTTCTCTTCTGGGTTTTGTTGCTTTCAGTTTCTTGCTTCTGTGGCTTTTTCTCTCTCTCTCTCTGAATTTCATTCCGTTTATAAAGGACTCCAATAAGAGGATTAAGACCCATTCTGATTGAAGTTACACCCTGTCTGAAGTAAACTCATCAAAAGGGCCTAATTACAATGGGTATACATTCACAGGAATGAATTAGATTTAAAAACATGTTTTTCTGGGGGTGCATACAGCTTCAAACTACCACAATATCCAAGGCACTCAATGAACTATTAACAGGATAAACCCCAATAGACCAGATAGACCCACACCATGACATATTATAAACACACTGCTGAATGTCAAAGATAAAGAGAGAATTCTGAAAGCCACTAGAGAGAAGCAACATGTCATGTTCAAGGCAGCCTCTGTAAGATTATGTGCCAATTTCTCATTAGAAACCATGGAGGTAAAAAGGCAGCAGAAGAAGACATATTTAAAGTCCTGAAAAAATGCTGACCAAGAATTCTATATTCAACAAAATTGTCTTTCAAAAATGAGGGAGAGATTAAAACATTCCCTGATAAACAAAATCTGAGGGTGTTCATCACCACTATATCAGCCCTACAAGAGAAGCTAAAGAGAGTTCTATAGGTTGAATGCAAAGAACAATAGACAATAGATAGAAGCCATGTGAGGAAAGAAAGATCTCCAGTGAGGAGATATAGCTATGTATAAATAGCAATACTGTTGTATTTTTGGTTTGTAAGTCCATTTTTTACTTTCTACAAGATCTAAAAGGCAAATACATAAAAATGTAATGATAGAGGAGTTCCAGGAAGATGGCATTGGAGTAAGTCAACAGGGCTCACCACGCTTACAAAAACAGGAACGTAATGGCAGAAGCTGTCTGAAGGAGCTGCTTTGGGGTTCTGCAGACCAAGGGAGTTCCGAGCACATCATCCAGGAGGGAGTGGGACAGAGGGATGAAGAGGTCAAAACAAAACTGAGTTTCTCACTCCAGCAGCAGAGAACAATGCCCATCCCCCATCCTCAAGGTGAACAGCCTTGGAAAAACCTGTGGCTGATTGTCACCTACTGAGAGGGTGGTGGATGTTTTCCTCCCTGGGAAGAGGGAAAGTTTGGTGGAGGGCTGAGTGTGGTTTCTCTTCAGTGAGTTTTAAACAACAGGACTCAGCTTTGAATCCTGGCTCTAACCAATCAGGAAACATCAGCTGGTGGAGTTTGTAAGAGATACCTCCTTGGAAAGGTTCTCCACAGAGCACCATCTGCTGGCAGCCTGGGAAAGTAAAGAAAAAAGAAAAAAAGGATTTTTGGAGTCTTTCCTTTCCCTATCCTCGGGTCCCTTTGGATCTGGTCAGTACCCCATTAGTAGTCCCTGGCCCTGTTTTGATAACTTAAACAGGGCAATTTTAAAGATTTAGGATAAGTTGAACCAAAAATCAAAGAAGAGTCATGAAACAAAATCACCCAATAGTAAAATCCTAGGCCACAGAAAGAAATTAGCCATCAGAAAAAACTCACCAACATAATCAGATGCCTAGACATCAGCAAAACTTTACAAGCCATACTAATAAACAGTAAGATATGGCCCAACCAAAGGAACAAATTAAAAATCCTGACAAGACACAGTATTTAAACCAGCTAATCAGTGATGTTCACACAAATCTCCTAAATCAATTCAAGGAATTGAAAAAAGTAAGGCTAAAGAGATAAAGGAAATTAAGAAGACACTAGGTGAGCATAAAGAAGAATTTGAAAGCTTGCAAGGAAAAGTAACAGATATTATGGGAATGAAAGACACAATGGATGAGATTTAAAA
>JAQZBX010061248.1:0-17140 GCA_029593785.1 Cabassous unicinctus
ATACTTTAATAAAAAAAGGAAAAAAAAAAAAAGAATACAAGCATGAAACACCTGGTACCTGGCATTTTTTGTCAACTTGTAGCTCTCTTTTCTCTTTGCATAAGTTCCTCAGATACCCACTAGACATGACTTGCTCACATGTTGATAACACAAAGTTAGTCCCTACATTTTATATTCACACCTATGAATGAAGAAAGATTGTGTCAGTCCAAGTTTGAAATATCCCAGGGACATAATTTCATTACCATTTTAGCCATGTACATTTCCTATGACCCATCATATGTAGCCAGTATTTTCATGGCATGACAGGTACCAGAGTGCTTTTGAGAAGAAACAGTGTCCAGGAGGAGAAGAGATTTGTGTGGGATGGCCATTGTCAAGATTATTCTTATTCATTCACTTATATAAACAGGAAAGTTTACTGGCATGGGGGATTGATGCTAACTGCCAAAGGGAAATTGGGTTGGTGCCATACAATGGAGGAAATAGTGATTAAGTCTTGAACCAGGAGATTTACTATATAACACCAACCACTCAGTGCATTTTTTAAAATTAAGGAACATCTCAGATATGAAGAACAAACAAACAAAAAATGAAACATTGGAACCTATAACGATGAAAATGGTTTATACCTTAATATGGTAGAAATTGAAGTGCTTCTAAAGGGAAGGGGAAATAAGGAAGGCAAAAAAGAATTATCTGCTAAGAGGTCATAATCTTACTTAGAATTCAGACTGTAAAATATATATTTAGTTTTTTCCTTCGTTTTCATCACATGTAATATTTTCATGGTGGCTAAGGTACTCTTAAGGTTCCAGGAGTACATCTGCCCAATATGCTCTCACCCCACAGTTACAGGGTTGAATTTTAGGTTTCCATTGCATTTGGGTATGTTTGATAAATATACTATTAAACTACAGCAACTTAGGAAAATATCTGAAAATTCATAAAGAAGAATATTTCATTTTATTCTTTATGGAAATAGAAAGAAGAAAAATTTCAACTTACAGAAAATGAGGTTAGGGATAGGGGCAGGGATATAGCTAAGAATAGGGATAAGCATGTATGCATATTGCATGCTGAGAAGAAAAATTGATATACTTTTGGAGGCAAAATCCATACATTTTATCCACCTGACAAGCCAACAAATGATATCCTAGAGCTCTCTCTATGAGATAGCATGTAATATGAGAGGTCATCAAATAATAATTCAATGTTGCTTCATCTCATTGTGAAAAACAATGCCAAACATAGTGGGTTTTCACAAACTACAAGTGGAAGAGGAGGTTTCCTCTGCCAGTTAACAGGAACATCTTTCTCATGCTGTGTAAATACTCAGGTGAAGTTCTGCTTCACAGGACAATAAGGTAAAATGTGTGCATTTATACCAATTTCTGAAATATCGAATTATATCTTGAAATACATATAACAGGTACACATGAACAGATACGCCCGTTTGAGTCTGATTTGTCAAAAACCTACTCAATCCCGATCTATACGCAGTTATATGTGGTTTCTGAATTGGAATATTCAATATTCAATCAATGACATTGATTCTAAAATACATTTGGAATTTCCAAGTGGAAAGAATATCAAGGGAATTAGTGAAGAAACAGAAGGAAAGAAGCCATTCTTTCCACGGTAATTCTCTATGTAATTAAGCCAGTGTCTTCTTGCGAACAGTATAAAAAATTGAGAGTTTAAATAGAGACCAAAACATATATGGACATCTGATTCATCATAAATGTGAAAATACAGAGCAATGGGAAATGAAAGACCTATCCTTAAGTGAATTACATTTTGAATAACTCCATTTTCTGTATCTCACAGTTTTTTGTCCCATCTTGTTTTTTCATGTACTGCATTTTATTTTTGTACATTATATATGAAAATTGTAAAAGAAATTGAAAATACTGGAAAATTATCAGCCATTATCTTAATTATTGGCTATATCATATTCTCTCTTTCCTCTCTTACTGCAGTATTTTACTGCTTCACTTCTATACTTATGACCTTTCCTGTATTTTCCAAACTTTACTCTGTTTAATTCTGCATATATTCTTCTGATTTTTCTCTCCTCTGTTGCATATTAAATGTTGCTATAAGCAACAAGTGAGTGCTTAATTTCAGTTATTTTATTTTCCCATTGCAGAATGTTCATTTGTTGTGTTTCTAGAGTTTTCTGTTCTGTTGCAACATTCTCAATCATTACTTTTATTTCCTTGAACATTTAAATATGGTTGTATTGACTCTGTCTCTGAAAACTTCACTATCTTCGACTCTGAATATATCTCTTTTTTCTTGATTTTTATCACATGGTATCATTTTCCTGTATGGTTGGATTTGTGTACATGTGCTGGATGCTGAGCATGAAATATTTAAGAGACAAACTGATAACAAGAATACTGTTTTCTTCCTGTTTAGAGGATTCACTCTTACTTCTTTAAGTCAGTAAGGAACATAATCTATTTCATATAGCCTAATTGAATTGAGAATTTTCAAACATATAACTCAGTCCCTGGAAGCACAGGTATTACTTTTGGTTTTGCCTTATTCTTAGGGTAAAGTCATTTTGGGCTCAATCTTAAGGTCTAACCTTAAAAGCCAGTGTTTCCTCCACAAGCTCTATGTGTCTCCTCAAATGCTTAATGGGATTCTCTGCACCTCCATTCCTACTTTCAGAATAGACAGATGATTGGGGAAAATCTTCCATTTCCTGATAGAGATAAACTTTCCTCAGTACCTTTATCTCGTTTGTTTCCAATGGCATTTTTTTTTTTTTGCCCTGAGGTCTTCAAGAGCATTTTTTTTTTGTATTTGGTCCAAATTGTCTCTTTGTTTGAAATGGGACATTCACCTCCATTATCTAAATAACCATTACTGTGAAAGACATTTCCCCAGCATTATTTTTTTCTTGTACATTGGCTACAACTTTCCTGAGTTTTTTGACTAGTCCTTCTTATCCTTCCTATTTCCTGCTCTATTTTTCAGTGCCTTCTGACATCTCATTATCTTCATCAATACTCTCAGCCAATGTGTTCTGCTTTAGCACACTGACTTTAAGATTTTATCTAATATGCTTCCAACTGGTACCTCAAAATCCTGTTTAATTTCCCAACATTTCTCACAATCTCCTTTTAATTAGAAGGCAGTATCTTTTTGAAATGTAATTCATTCTCTACCTAAAGTCCCTCAAATTATTTCTCATGGAATGAAAGAAAATCTGAAGTTAATAGAGCCTCTAAGAGCATATGTGTTTCATCTACTTTGCAGCTGCACAACCTGTCCTCTTTCTTCTTTCTTTCCACCTTGCTTTCATTTATTTGTGAAATAACAAACTCATTTACTAAATAGGCTTATTACATGTGCTGCCTTTCTGCTTGAAAAAAATTATCCCTTTCTCATTTTCTTTAAGTCTCCACTCAAATATTTCTATCTCAGAGAGACTTTCCTTGACTATTTTATCAATATTGGTATTTTTGGTTATTCTTTATTTTATTCTGCCTTATTTTATTTGAAGAACTTATTATTTCATGGTATGATAATTATGATAATATATGTATTTATGATATTTATTTGTGACTGAAAGTGTAAGATTCATGAGTGCTTTGCTGAGTATTATAATTACTTTACCCATATTCCCTATAACTAAAATATAGCACCTTAGATTCTCAGAATCCTGTGCTGAAAATCAATGGATTAAAACATACTCCCATGTGGTTATTTACTTTAATTTATAAATTATTAAATCAGTTCATCTAAGAGGTCACTCAAATTAATTAAAACAATTGTTAATAGAGACCCAGAATCAAACTTATTGCTTGGTAAATTCTCCAAGTTCTCCAAAGGCCATTGTAGTCTCTGGGATATATTACGTTGAGTCGCATATGCACATTTCCAGAAACAATCAATGTGTTCTATCCAATATTCTTAATTTTGGAGGGCCCTCCTTGACAATGAACTAACTTACATTTCAAGTATTACATATATCTGATGACAAAGGAATGACCTATACTTAGTAGTGCATAATGACATGAATCATGGAAAACATGCCCTATACTTCCCCCGTAGCAATTCCAAAGCAACTAAGAGTGTGGTCTATACTTTTGTTTGAAAAATCCATAAATATCATATTTCAAAATTCAGACCTATGCTCTAGTAACACTCCCAAGATGTAAATATGTGAACAAAACAAACTGATATTCTTCACTTTATCAGTTTGAATTTCCTTTCAGAAAACAGGAACCATCAGGAGAGAAAGATTCCTGCTACCACTTCCTGGAGTGGAGTCCTAGCACATGGAGGATAGCAATGAGATGTCAATACAAGAATCCATGGTGCCAAGAAAGACATAATTTTACACAGACACAGGATGGACCAACACTTCCAAAGAGAAGAGATAAAGCAAGGATAACTTCAATAGTGAACGTAGGTCCCCCATGACCAGCAGGTCTTGATTTGTTGCCAGCAAAGAGAGATTTCTACAGGCACCCCACATTTATCAACATATACCAGGAACAAGGGTAACAAATCTAGTACCAAGTACAAGCTTTATTTGGGGCCCAAAAGGAAGGCAGCAGTCCATGCTCATTCTATCTTTTATCACAGTTATACTTCATATACATTCAGAGACATATACACACATTTTTATTCATCACCTACACTGATTTTCTGTATATGAGATTTTTTTAAAAATTACTAGAGAAGTTGTTGGTTCATACAGAAATTATACATAAAATACGGAGTTCCCATGTACTACCCTACTATTTATATTATTAACACATTTCATTAGTGTGGTACATTTGTTTCAATTGATTTAAGAACTTTCTTTATAGTTGCACTATTAACTATATTCCATAGTTTATATTAAGGTCCACTGTTCATGTTACACAGGCTATTTTTTGTGTTTTTTAAATTTTCATTGTAGCAACATATGTACAACCTAAAATTTCTTCTTTTAACCACATTCAAATATATAATTCACTGTTGTTAATTATATTGACAATATTGTGTTTCCATTTCCACCATTCATTACCAAAACTTCTCCATCAATCCAAACAGAAATTCTATGTAGTGTAATCATCAACTCCTCATTTCCCACCCTTGACCAAACCCTGGTAACTTATACTGTGGATTATGACTCTATGAATTCTTTTTTCTAAATATTTCATATCAATAATATCATACACTATTTGCCAAATACACACAATTTGACTCCAATTGCCTTTATATTATTAGAATGAAAATTATGTTTTCTAATGGCATAACGTGTAATGACACAACTTTGAAAACCATAGTTGAATTCAATTTTTTAAACCAAATTTCAGTTAATAAGTTTGTAATAATTAAAATATATACAAAGGTACAATAACTGACAGAATATTGAATTCCCAGACTGAGGAGTTATGCTACATCCTGTAATAGAAAGCAGGAATCCCTAGAGTGCATGGCCAGTGCCTAGGGGAGGAAGACAGACCAATATGCCAGGCCCTTGATATTGATATTTGTACTTATGAACCTTGTTCTTGTGAAATTGAAACTTAGCCTAGAATTATATATTGCCTAAGAGTTACCTCCTGAAAGTCTCCTTGTTGTTCAAGTAGGACCACTCTCTAAGCCAAACTCAGCATATAAACACCCTACAGTCCTCTCAGCATATAGGGTGGTATATCAAAAATAGGGTGGTATATGGAAAAATACAGCTAATATAAACTATAGATAATAGTTAATGTTAGAATTTTAATTAGTTTTCATCATTGGCAACAAATGCACCTACATTTTAAAAAATTAGAATTACAAAAAAGTGATATGATCAATTATAAAAAATGTTCCAAACCAATGCAAGTTGTTGATAGTGGGGTGGTATGTGGGAAACCTATATTTTATGCATGATGGATCTATAAACATAACTTCTCCAATGAGAAAAAAGTGAGAAAAATGATATTAAGAAAATGTGTGCATAAGGTAGAAACTAAAAGTATAAAAAGATACATATAAATTATGGGGATGAAAGCCACAATAGTAGAGATTATCCATGAACGTGGAATATTCTTTAGCTAAGTATTGCTATTTTCTGTGTACAAGTCCTTTATATCCTCAGTTAAGTTTATTCCTTGATATTTGATTCATTAATTTGCTATTGTAAATGGAATTTTTTTCTTGATTTCCTCCTCAGATTGCTCAGTATTGCCTCAAGTATTTTGGGGCTCTCTGATTAGGTGCATAAATATTTATGATTGGTCTTTCTTCTTGGCAGATTGCTCCTTTTATTTATAGTATTTTTCTTTGTCTCATACAACAGTTTTGCATTTAAAGTCTATTTTGTCTATTTATATAGCTAAACCTGCCCTTTTTCAGTAACTGTTTGTATTACAATAGCTTTCCAACCATTCACTTGCAACCTGTTTGTGTCTGTGGGAAAAATTTGAGTTTCTTGGAGACACAATATACATATTTCCTTATCCAGTCTTCCAATCTGTGTCTTTTGATTGGAGAGTTTAATCCATTAACATTCAATGTTATTACTGTAAAGGCAGTACTTACAATAGTCATTTTTTCTTTAGGCTTATATGTGTTATATTTTATTTTTATTTCTTTTTTATCATTTTAGTTACTTTTACCAATAATTTTCCTTTCTGCACTCTAATCCAACACTCTCTCTCTTGGTTCTTCCTTTCAACCTGCAGAAGTGCCTTTAGTATTTCCTGAAGGGCAGGACTCTTGTTGACAAATTCTCTCAAAAAAGCAGGAGGGAATACAAAATGTAGAACAACTAATCAAGGATGTCCAAAAAAATATCCTTAATCAACTCAGTAAAATGAAAGAAGAAATAGAGGATAACAAAAGAGACTTGGGGAACATACAGAAGAAATTTTAAACATACATTAAAAGGTGACAGATATCACAGTGATGAAAGACACAATACAAGGAATTAAAAAAACAATAGAAGCACATAACAGCAGATTTGAACAGGCAAAGGAAGGAATTAGTGACATTAAAGATAGGACATCTGAAATTGTGTAGATAGAAAAGATACACAAAAAAATGGCAAAAATTCAGCAGGGACTCAGGGAATTGAATGAGAAAATGAAAACACAAATATATGTATTTTTGGTCAATGCAGAGGGAGAAGAGAAGGGAAAGAGGGGCAGTAGGAATGTTTGAGGAAATAATCACTGAAAATTATTCAATGATTATATTCTAATTATCACTGAAAATTATTAGGGACATGGATATACATGTCCAGAAAGCAAAATGTACCCCAAGCACAATAAATCCCAGAAGACCTACTCTGAGACACATACTTATCAGATTGTCAAAAGCTCAAAACAAATAATCCTGAAAGCAGCAAGAGAAAAGAGATACATCACATATAAGGGTAGCTCAATAAGCTTAAGTGCTGATTGCTCATCTGAACCCATGAGTCAGATGATTTCTCATCTGGAACCAAAGAGACAAGAAGGTAGTGGTATGACAATTGATTTTTTAAAAGGCTTTCAAGTCCATTCAATTGGGAAAATACAGACTCTTCAACATATAGAACTAGGAGAATTGGCTAACTATGTGTAAAGAATTGAAGAGGACCCCTATCTCACACCATATAAAAGTAATATATAAATAACTAAATATAAAAACTAAGAGTATAAAACTCCTAGAAGAAAATATAGCAGAGAATCTTTGTGATCTTTCATTGGGCAATGGTTTCTTGGACTTTAAAGGCAAAGCTCAAGCAACAAAAGAAAAAATATAGATAAACATGACTTCCTGAAAATCAAAAAAATTTCTGCATCAAAAGATTGTCACAAAATTGAAAAAAAAAAACAACACAATGGGAGAGAATGTTTGGAAACCACTTATCCATTAAGGTTTTAATATCCAGAATATATAAAGAAATCTTGCAACTCAACAATAAAAAGACAAAAAAATCTATTAAAAATGGGCAAATACTTGAACAGACATTTCTTCAAGGAGGATATATACATATATATACATGGTAAAAAGCACATGAAAAAATGCTCAAGATCACATGCTATTAGAGAAATGAAATTAGAAGCACCAATTAGATATCATTTCACACCTACTAGAATGGCTACTACTAAAATATAAAGGAAAACTACAAGTGTTGGAGAAGATTTGGAGAAATATGAACACTAATTCATTGCTGGTGCCAATGTAAAATGGTGTGGCTGCTGTGGAACAGCATTTCATAATTTCTCAAGATAGTAAATAGAGAATTACCATATGACCTGAGAATCCCACTCCTAATAATACACTCATAAGAAGTGAAATTAGGAACTCAAACAGGTATTTGTACACAGATGTTCATAGAGGCATTATTCATAATTGCCCAATTGTGAAAAGTTGGAAGCAAACTGAGTGTCCATCAACAGATGAATGGATAAACAAAATATGATATATGTATATACAATGGAATGTTATTCAACCATAAAAAGAAATGAAGTCCTGACACATACTACAACTTGGATGAACCTTGAGACACTATGCTGACTGAAATAAGCCAGAGAGAAAAGGATAAATATTGCATTATCTCTCATTATGAATGAATTATAATAAGTAAACTCACAGAATTAGAATGTAGTATCTAGGTTACAAGGGGATAGACTGTGGTTAGAGAATCAGGAGTTGATGCTTAATCTGTACAAAATTTCTATTTAGGTTTATTATAAGGGTTTGGAAATGTATGGTGGTGATGGCAGCCCATTATCTTGAGTGTAATTAATAGCACCGAATTATATAGGTGAATGTTGTTACAGGGAAAACTTTAGGTCATATATGTTACTAGAATAATAGATAAAAGATAAAACATAGGACTGTGTGACACAGTGAACCCTTTGGTAGATGATGGATTATAGTTAATAGTACATGTATAAGACTCTTCTTTAATGAACTATAACAAATATATTATGCTAATATAATATGTTAATAGGTAGAATATAGAAAAAATTCATCTAATATAAGCTATGGATCATAGCTAATAGTGTTATTTTAATAAGGTTTTATCAATTGTAACAAATGTAGCTACTCTTAAAAAATAGTACAATTACTAAAGGGTACTATCACCAATTCTAACAAATGTTCCACACTAATGCATAGTGTTGGTGGTGGGGTGGTGTAGGGAATCCTGTGTTTTATGGTCTTTAAAACCACAAGTTCTCTATTTAAAAAAATATGGAATTCTTCCCAAATTATATATATATATACATATATATATAGTCACTAATATATTACTTTTGCAACTTCAAATTTGAGATGTTTCTCCCAGAGAAGTAATGAAGTTAGAGGTGAATTCATAACTATGAAATTGGTTTAGTGTAGTCTCTGCTAAAAATCTTTGGGAAACTAACTTGATTCTGATTAAAATTTGTAACATAATCAGGTAAATATCAGATTAAATACATTCTAATTTTTAGTTTTACAACTGTTTGTGTGCAATTCTCAAAAAAATTTGGGACTACTTGAAAATACATGGATATAGTAATTTAAACAATTCTGCAATCATCTGTTGCTACTGGCTAGAATGTAAATATCCATGGAAATGCAATTAGAGGGAGACAAAGTGGAGGAAAGCTAATTTCCCTAAGGATTAATTGTGAAGAAAATCCTGCTCATATAATGACAGTATAGACTTCCCAAATGTAATGAGATCATCACCTTCTCACACTTAGTAATGGAGAACAAAATTTTTAGAGCTTCAAACATTAGGCTTGAACTTTAGACACAGTTTGAGTCTTTGAGATGACTTAACTGGTTAAATAAACTAAATAAATTATAGGCCCACTATGTTGTTGCTCTTCAACTTAAAAAAGAAGGCAGGATTGTGTGCTCTGTTTTGTGAATTTGTGCTTACGTTTCTATGTGTTGCTGTTGTTTGTGTGCAATTATATTTGGAAGAGATATTAACTTAATTATTAACTCTTTATCATGGGCTCCATTAAGTATAAATTTAATACATTGATGGATACCTGGAATCAAAATGAACATTTCTATCTTTCAACACTGCAGACCAAATTATGAAGTAAGAGTCTGAGTCTCAGGAAGTAATGAAAATTCCTCACAACAAACTATTTATTATATTAGTTCTTTTCTTCCTGAATCTATTTTAAATTCCTTTCTGTTTAATTTGAAAATAGCTTTGCTATTTCCTTCTACCTTCTTCTGGGAAATCTCTTCTCTTGAATGTTATCTCCTATTCAATGTGTTTCTCTTCATAAATGTTAGTGAATGTAAACAAAATATGACCTAAATGTACTAGCATGTCCATTCCTAATTTGAGGTACCTCTAAAATGTGTAAGCACCATATTAGCAACAATTTTCAAATAAAACCTTTTAAAATTTTTGCACATCATCAAAACATAAGAAAAATATGTTACTCTTGTTTGAGCTGATATACAGTTACCCTTTAATTCTTTATATAAAGGTTGTAAGGTTCTCATCACAATTGCAGGGTGGTAAGAATGTGAAAAATGTGAAAAAGCATGAGAAAGTAATCTATGGACTATAGTTAACAGCAATAATGTAATATTCTTGCATCAATGCCAAAGATGTATTGTGATAATAATAGGGGCGGTATGGAAAAATATAACAAATGCGTCTTATACCAAAACTATAGTTAGTGGTAATAGTCTATGATATTACTTATAATCTATAACAAATGTTCTACAACAATGTATTGTGTTGGTGGAGGGCTGTTGTATGGGAAGTCCACACATGTGCATGATTGTTTTGTAAGTTCACAACTTCTCTAATAAATATATATATATATATTTTAAATTTTGTGCAGACTTCCCCAATTCCCACATCTGAAGAGAAGGCATAGATATTGAATTAGATCAGTATATTTTCTGATGATTAAGAAAACAATCCAAACTATTAAAATTATCTATTAATATATTGTCAGACTCTCTTGCAAAAACTTAGACAATACCAATTTAGAGCCTATATCTACCCACTCACTTCAGTAGCAGAAAAGATGGGAGGGAAAGGGAAAGGAGAGAGGAGAAAAAAGAGAATAATTTTTTTAAATCTTTTGATATATTTCAAATATAATGCCATCTAAAAGTCTTGTATGGCTAAATAATGGAATTTCTACCTCTTTCTCTTTTAAAATCTGTATCTCTAAATCCTGTAAGTGAAAGTCTGATTTCACTTTTTTCTCTTGAATTTTAATCACCTTGATTTTTTCCTTTTATGATTGATGATTTTATAATTATATTGAGTTTAACAGACTTCTAAAATATGTTCTCATTAAGAGTGCTAGCTTCGTGAATTTTTGCAATCCAAGAACACTTGTGTAATTGGTCCTTCTAGTCAATATCATATCAAAAGATAACAATTTTCTTTACTTCCATCAGAATATATTATTTTCACATTTTCATAATTCATATACATGAAATTATAGGTGTTGCATCTTTTTGTTTCGCCTTCTATCACAGAATGTTATATTGTTGCTATTCATATCTTTTGTTTACCATAATTGTGTTTAATTTCTCCCAGTTCCTGTATTTTATTTCATTGTGTGAATAGGCTACAATGCATTTGTCATTGCTAGGCTTGATGATATTTTTGAGCAGTTTTTTTGTTGTTGTTGTTGTTTTTGCTAAATATAGTGTAAACATAAATGAGTATGTATGTTTTGGTAAGGAATATCTAAATTTATGGAATGTAAGCTTTTGGTGTGGGGGGATTGCTGGGTTATAAACAGAGAATATATTCAGTTTTTGTTGGAATTGACCCAAATTTCCAAGGTGCATGCTTGGCAAGTTACATATTTCTTTTGCTCTACATCTTAACCAACAATTGATTTTGTAGGTCATATAAACATTAGCCATTCTTGTAAGTGGTGACAATGTCTCATAATGGATTTGTTTGCATTTTTCTGAGCCTGGATATGTAGAGCACACTTTTCTATGTTTATTAGCCTCATGTACATTCTCTTTTCTGAATTATGTGTTCAAGCTTTTGAATAATTTTTATTTTGGTCACTTGTCATTTGCTCATTTTTTTGGTAGGAGATTTTATACAGTCTTCCACATTCTGGATTACACTTTTCACCTTACTGATGTCTTATGATGAGAAGGAATTCTTAATTTTGATATAGACCCATTTATTAATTTTTATTTTAAGATTAAAGTTTAATCTGGCTTGTTTACAAATTCTTACCATTCTAAATCACAAATTACATTTTATATATTATTTCTGAAATCTATATTTTAATTAATTCATCTATTTATTTTTTTTTAACTACAACTTTTAAAATTTTGATCTATTTGGAATTGATGTTGGTTTATTTTGTGAGATTGGAATCCATTAAAAAGGCCATCATTTGACCCACTGCACCACACTGTCTGCTTTTTCATAAATCATGTGGTTGCATAATTGTGGGTATGCTTCTGAATTCCTTAACCAGTTATACTGATTAATTCATCTACCCTTGTGCCATTAACATACTGTGTAATAAATAGATCCCGTAATAGGTCTTCATACTTGGTGATTTACGCCCTCCCGCTTGGTTCTTCTAATTCAGGTTGGTTTTTACCCTTCTTGGCACATTGCTTATGAACTTAGAATTTATTTTTGAATTACTTACATTAATAAACCCTACACTCTTTAGAGGAATTATATTTAGTTTAATATATGGAATAAATCAGAGTTAATGTACTTTTAACTATTATATTCTATATGCTATATGCCACCATTTATTAAAATTTTTTTAACATCTTTCAATAATACTTTGTAGTTGTCCATGTAGAGGTTTTAAACACATTTCATGACTGTTATTTAATAACTTGATTGGTGTTGTAGATGCTATGTTCTTTAAATTTTATCTTTTATTTGTTTGTTTCCAGAATATGGAGATATGATTGATTTGTTATTGGCCATCCAACCAATTTGTAATGAGTTATTGAATTTAATAAATTAGAGATGATTTTTAAATTTTTAGATATACAGTTTGCTATTTGTAAATAATGACAATTTTGTCTTCCTTTTTACATATGCCATTTAGCACATGTCTTACTTTCTTATACAATTGAGTCACCACAGTACAAATTGAATAACATTGATGGTAGCAGTCATTCCCATATAGAATAGCAGATGGAAAGTTTTCAAAATCCCAACATTGCTTATAATGTTGGAAACAGGTTTTATTATAGGTATTCTTTGTGAGATTAAGGGTTGTCTATTTTTATGTTCTTAATATGGTTTTTCATTGATTGGGCTGGATTTTGTCAAGTGCTTTTCCACATCTATTGAGATGATAATAGGTTTTTCTCTTTTAATTCTGTTAATGTAGTGAGCTACACTGAATGCTTTTACAAAAATTAAACAACATTATATACATGGATTAATTCTCCTTTTTATGAAATATTATCCATTTAATATTTCTCTACATTCCATTCACATTTTGTTGTGGATTTTGCTTTCATGTCCATTAGAAACAATGTTCTCTTAATTACCATTTAGGAAGCTAGCTTCCTATTTTATTATTCTATAGAGAATTCTGTCCAACATTGATAGTGAATACTCATGAAGCTAGAGTTCTATGACTTTAATCATGTTATAGATATCTCGCTTCATCCTATTGTAGTTTATATATACTTTAGATTTTTTCAATATATTGAAATTTGTGATTTCTTTAACCTACAACAAATGTATACTTTTCATAAGCCTTGCATATGATTTTGAAAAATTGACAATTGTATCATCATTGGGTGCAGTGTTATATTAATGCCAATTAGATAAAATGCATTATGTATAGCTTTCACATCTTCTATATACTCATTTAGTTTTTGTTTGTGTGTTGCAAAAGTTATGAATAAAATTAAGTTTAAAGTTTCTTGTTAGTATTGTGTATTTCTTTGTCTCCTTTTAGTTTTGACTTAATTTGAGCTTTGTATATTTTGAATCTATGATGCTGGCCTATGACTGTATATGCCTATATAAACTACATCCTGAAAGAACCTAAAAGGATTGATAATCCATTTGCAACAATACTCTTAAAGTCTACATCTTGGTTTCTACATAAGTTTAACCAAAAAATATGATATGGGATTCCTTGTAGAATCAGCTGATTCAGGCATGGAGCAGGGAAAATATAAGATAACCTTGGAAGTAAACTAGCATTGATACTTTATTCCATGAGCATTACCTTTTCAAACTCAAAAAGGCAGATTAAAAATTTTATAAATTTTATTTCAAAAAAAGATGCAATTTCAATTTTATATACAATAGAGAAACTATAGTGGTGGACAGGTAATTAAAATTAAGAAAATATTGTTTACAATTTTGAAAATATAAACTTTTTAAAGTTGAGATTTTGATAAGATGGAATATCATAAATAGTTTTCTAAAAATAAAAAAATTTGTATGAAAATACCTGTGAAATACTTTTTCAAAACTGCGAAGGTACATCTTTACAGAAATATAATGCCATATATAGTTAAACTGATATGAATGTATGTCACATATATATTTAAATGCTATCAGACAAATATCACAGATACATAAAGTAATGAATTCCACACTTAAAATTTGATTATTAATGAATATTTATATTCACAGGAAAATAGAAAAGACTGGGGAATTTAATTTTGTGGATTGGGTTTACATTTTCATGATGACCACAATGATATTGTCCAGATATACTTACAGTGTTGATTTGATAAAACTCTATAACCAAAAATAGTAAGCATATTAAATTATGTAATTAAATTAATGAAAGCCAGATTTTCCTTACATTTAAACTGTGCATTGGCATCAAAGCAAATATTTAAAAAGGGCAAAATATAAAATCCATGAATAATATACATGAAAGATGAAATAAAATTGTGCATTTCTCTTGTTATCAAATATTTTAATTAAAAATTTTTAATTCAGCAATTTTTAGCATTTAAATTTGATAAAAATCCATTATAATGATTATAATTACTGTTGATATCATCAATTTTCAATGGAAAGGAATTGGTTCATGATAATTGGAATGAGGTTATATTTGTTGATATTGAAGAACATGGATACACTGAAATGCTAAACTTGCTGAATCTTTGCTGATAAACTTGTAATGTCTACCCTGACACCTCAAGGTGTCAGCACCTCAATTTCTAATTTGCCTTAAGGAATAAGCCATTCAACCACCTAAAGATATTAACCATGCTGAGCCTGATAAACTTATAAACACTTTCCCTGAGGAAACAGACCTCAGACACTGTCCTTTTTCACCAGATGAAACTGCAATGAAATATGTCCTGAGAAAGTTGTCTTAAAAGATATTTCTATTTCTTCTCATGACACACCCCTACCACCCCTATTTTCTTCTACACCTGTAAATATACTGAATTCCCATTAGACCTCAAAAGGTGTAGTAGAGTGTGATGTATTGAGAGGGGCATTACACTCCAACAGAATTGCTTGAATTTTCCAATATACACTGACAGAAATCATGGGAATATTTGTGAGAATGGATATTAACTGACTGTGATAATTGTGGAAGGAACATAAAGTTAGGACAGGCTGAATTTATTGAAATGGACACACTAAGCAAAGGTTCTTAGTGTGAATTGTTGTAGCTTGAGGAGTTACATTGTTGTAGCTTGAGGAGTTAGAAAGTGCTCTAACAGTTGGTTAGAGTGGTTGGCCCAAGCATGGACCAAAAGGTGGCCTACATTACCTGAAGTTGAAAGGTCACATCTTCCCTGGAATAATATAGATGAGTGGATCCAAAGGCTTAGAGAGATTGGAATGTTAGATTGTCATGTAAGACCTGCTTGCCTATCCCAGGAATGTCCAGAGGAAACACCTTTCACCAGAACTGTGAGAATAAATTTTTAAGACTAACTCCATTATCCCTTAAGAGCTGTGTGTTCCCTCTTCTCTATAGGTCAGATATCAATGGGGGAACTCCTGTAGTGAACCTGGAAACTTAAACACAATGGGGATGATTTGGTTCCTGGTCAGCAGAAGCCTAGTGACAGCACTTAATCACCAAAGACAAGGTGAGTTTGGATAATATAATGGCGAGCAGTCAAGTCAGTAACCAGAAAAGTCTGACATGAAGCAAGCTATTATTTTGGTTATTAGATCATGGGATATCTAGACATGAAATAAATGGGCAGTCTACTAAATTCTTATTTTATCTTTATAAGTAGAAGATTTCTAGGTCCAGTGAAGAAAAGTCTAACTTGAATTACAAAACAGAGAGCCATGTCCCCTTAACCATTCCCAGACTTGAGACAGTTTAAAGACACAGAACACCTTGAATGAAGGGAAGATTGTGTCCCCTTGGGGAAGGATCCTGCTACACTGACAAATATACTGTTAATCTTCCTTCTGGCCTTCTACAAAGAGACCTATGGCTTTTGGCCAGGGAAACTGCTTTGGGAAAAAAGGAAATGTTCAGATATTTAGGGTATTACTAGACACCAAGCTTGGAAAGGATTTTAATTACAGGAGACCCAAAATGTCACTGTGGTCTACCAGTCCGTGTAGGGGTTTATGCAGGTCAAGTGATCAATAAAGTTTCAGTTCAGGCTTATCTCACAGTGGGTCCAGTGGGCCCTTTGAACTATTCTGTGGTTATTAGTCCCAAATATATAAATGGAATAGGCCTAATCAGCAAATGTCAAAATCCTCACATTGGTTATCTGACATGTAGAGTGAGGGCTATTATGGTAGCAAAGGTCAAGTTGAATCCCCTAGAACTGCTTCTCCCTAGCAAAATAGTAAATCAAAAGCAATACCACATTCCTGGAAGGATTACAGAGATTAGTGCCACCATCAAGGACTTGAAGGAAGTAGTGGCAATGTGATTTCTACCACATGCCCATTCAATTTTCCTATTTGGCCTGGTCATAAAACATATAGATTTGAAGGATGACAGTGGATTATCATACACTTAACCAGGTGGCAACTCTAATTGCTGCTCTTCCAGAGATGGTATCATTTCTTGAGAAAACCAACACATCCTCTGGTACCTGGTTTGCAGCTATTTATTTGTCAAACACATTTGTACTCAAAAGCTGTTAGCAAAGATGACCAGAAACAGTTTAATTTCAGTTGGTATGGCCAGCAATATAACTTCACTCTTACCTCAAGGGTATATTAACACTTCCTTATTAAGTGATG
>JAQZBX010061249.1:0-17140 GCA_029593785.1 Cabassous unicinctus
CCTGCCTCCCCCTGAAGTTGGAGGAGATCTAACTGACCCACCCCGATGGGCATGAACGTGGGAGGGGGAAGTCCCTGATCTGCCCCGGCCTCTAACCCCCCCCTCCCGCACCCCCAGCGCCATGGGGGAGTGGGCGTTCCTGGGCTCCCTGCTGGACGCCGTGCAGGTGCAGTCGCCGCTCGTGGGCCGCCTGTGGCTGGTGGTCATGCTGATCTTCCGCATCCTGGTGCTGGCCACCGTGGGCGGCGCGGTGTTCGAGGACGAGCAGGAGGAGTTCGTGTGCAACACGCTGCAGCCGGGCTGTCGCCAGACCTGCTACGACCGCGCCTTCCCAGTCTCTCACTACCGCTTCTGGCTCTTCCACATCCTGCTGCTCTCGGCGCCCCCGGTGCTGTTTGTCATCTACTCCATGCACCAGGCCAGCAAGGAGCCGGGCCGGGGGGCGCCGGGCGGCGGCGGCGCGGAAGCCGGGGGGGCCTGCTCCCGGGGGCGGCCGGCTGGCCCGTGCGCGCCCTGCGCCCTGCGCGCCCGCCGTGCACGCCGCTGCTACCTGCTGAGCGTGGCGCTGCGCCTGCTGGCCGAGCTGGGCTTCCTGGCCGGCCAGACGCTGCTCTACGGCTTCCGCGTGGCCCCGCACTTCCCGTGCGCGGGCCCGCCCTGCCCGCACACCGTGGACTGCTTCGTGAGCCGGCCCACCGAAAAGACCGTCTTCGTGGTCTTCTACTTCGCCGTGGGGCTGCTCTCGGCGCTGCTGAGCGTGGCCGAGCTGGGCCACCTGCTCTGGAAGGGCCGCCCGCGCCGCGGGGGTGCCGGGCGCGCTCGCCAAGCTACCGAGCACGACAACCGCTGCAACCGCGCACACGAGGAGGCGCAGAAGCTGCTGCTGCCGCCGCCGCCGCCGCCAGCCCTGCCCTCCAGGCGGCCGGACCCGGACCCCTACGCTCCGCCCGCCTATGCGCACCGGGCGCCGGCCGGCGACAGCGAGGGCGGCAGCGGTCGCAGCAAGGCGTCACTGGCCACCGTCCGCCAGGACCTGGCCATCTAGCGGCGGGCTCCGACGGAGGGTGAAACCAGAGGCCAGACTCCACCGCCCTGGCCCTGAGAGCAGACGCAAGAAGTGGCGTCCGCCTGCAAAAAGAACTGCAAAAAGAACCGCCTGCAAAAAGAACTGTTTGCAGGACCCTACCTGAGCCGGAACCCGCAGAGGGGATGGCCATAGGGGCCTCGCACTTCCCTAGGACTCCCCCAGCTGGCCCCGGGAGCAGCCCTGCCCAGCAGAGCTGGGGGCAGAGAATGCACTAGGGCCGGCCTTGATGCCGTGGTCCAGATGGAAAGGAAAGAGACAAGGAGGCCGGAGAAAGCGCACAAGAGCAGGGCAGAGCAGAGCGGAAGGGAAAGGGGAGCTGGAGACCTGATTTTCTGGGAACAAGTGAGCTGTGATATCAGCATTTCCAGGGACCTCTCACATGTGTGTGTAAGCACATGCATAGTGGCACCTACATACGCTGTGAGCTCTTAGCTCACATACACATGCGTGTGCATGTGAGCTGTTTGTGTGTGCATGCACGTGTATGCCGTGTGAGCTCTGTGAGTGCACGTGTGCACACGCACACATGTACATCCTTTATGAACTGTGTTGTGTGCACACATACCCATGTGAGCTGTGTGTGTGTGGTCTGTGATAGGCGCTGCGTGGGTGGCCAGGATCCAATGCCAACAGCAGCCGCAGAGGCTCCTCCAGCCCGCCCAAACCCAGTCCACCTGTGAGGGCGTCACAGGCAGGGCTCCCCTGCGGCAGGAGCCCACTCAAGAAGGGCCGGGGAGGGGAGGCAGCCTCCTGCACCCTGGGGCAGGCCTCAGTCTGGCAGGGCCTGCGGGCACCGTCCACACTCTCCACCTTGTGACCTGGGCAGGGTGGCCCAGCTGCTCCCTTCACCTGTGAGGTGGCTCGGAGTGGGTGTGGGGTCAGAGGACAGGACGGAGGACTGTTGCTCCTTTCTCTCTCCCCCTGCCCTGCTGCTGCCCGCCCCTCTTGGTCTGTGATCATGGTCCCTTCTGTCTCAAAAGAAATTTGCCCCAAAATAAACTGTGTACCTGGCCTGCATCCCCTCCACCTACCACCTTCGTTTCACCCCCTGAACAGCAGTCTACACTGCTGCCTGTCTCTCCCCCACCCTCACCTGTCTTTCTCCTTCGCCGCTCCCTGTAAAATCACGCACGGCCTAAATGACAAATCCAGGGATGTTTCTCAGGCCACCATCTGACCGCACCTCTGGAGTCTCATGGGACCCGGCTGACCACCCACTGTGCCCCTTGACCACCATGCCCTGCCCTGCCTGATTTTCCCATCACCACCTGGCCGTTCCCCCTCTGTCCTCCTTTCCCTCTCTGTCCTCAGCTTTCCTACCTGTGCTCTACACAACAGCTTTCTAAATAGCCTCCCTGTTAAGCCCCGTCAGGGGCTCCCGTGTCCTCAGAGGTGCCCGGCACAGCCTGGCTCTGCTTCGTCAGCCTCCTCGCCCATCACTCGGCTTCCCCTGTGGAAGCCATACCGGATTTTCTGTTCCTACCAAGTACCCTGCCCTCTTTTGCTTCCCAGTCTTTGAACGTGCTGCTCCTTTGCTGGGCAGTCTCCCTCTCTCTGCAGACCCCGCTTCCCCCAGGCCGACTCCTCTGAGCCTCTTGGGTCTCACTGTGGAAGGAAATAGAAGCCTTTGGGGAAATGCTTTCCCTGACAGCCTCCCACCCCTAAGTCAGAGCTAGATGCTTCTCTAGGCAGCACACTTCTCTGCTGGTTGGCCTTGCCCTCCCCCCCTCGCTGGCACATAGTAGGTGCTTAGTAAAGATCAGTTGGATGAGGAAGGTGGCTGAGTGCTTCTCCACACACACTGTGTGCGCCACCACCTCTTTGATGTTGGTCCAACTCAGACGTAGATGACCAGTTCTTTTCCAGGCATATGCATCTAACAAATATTTATGGAGCATCTACTATGTGCCAGGTAATGTTCGAGATCAGCACTGTCCAATAGAAGCAGGACGCAAACCACAATATGTAATTTCAAGTTTTCCACTAGCCACATTAAAAAAGTGCAAAGAAACAGTTGAAATTAATTTTGGTAATATCTTTTGTTTAACCCAGTATATCCAAGCTATTATCATTCCAACACATCATTGATATAAAAAGGTATCAATGAGGTATTTTACATTCTTTTTATTTCATGCTAAGTCTTCAAAGTCTGATATGTATTTTACACTTACAGCACATCACCATCCAGACCAGGCTCATTTTCAGGGCCCAGTCATGTGTGGCTAGCAGCTGCCATATTGAACAGATCAGGTTTACAGTGGGGCTGCAGTGGTGAACCAAACCTGCCCTCGTGGAGCTTAAATTCTGGTGAAGAAGGCAGACAAAAAGGAGAGAGAGGGTGTACAGTCAGGTGGCCATAAGGATAAGAGGAAAGAAAATAACATCTCTGAGGAGGTGGCACTTGAGCAGAATGTAGCAAGGGCCTGGCCATGAGGCTATCTCCAGGAAAAGCATTCCAGTAGGAGGGAATGGCAAGTGCAAAGGCCCTGAGGCAGGAGTATGCTGGGCGTGTTTGAAGCCTAGCAAGGAGGCTAGTGCGGCCAGAACAGGGTGAGAGACCCCGCCACACAGCCATCTCATCCCACTGTGGCTCCAGCCCATCCCCTCCCTACCTTCCACATCCCAGCAATCACCTGGTCCTCCCGTTTTACCAACTAAGTCTTTTCTCTTCTTGCTCACTGTCCTCTGCCCCATCATAGTTTGCCCAGGATCAGCCCCATCACTGATGACGTGGATCATGCCCTTAGACTCTGTTACTACCCCCTCCAGTTCCAATCTGAACACCTCCCACCCTGGCTCAAAACTCTTCACTCCCATTGTACTCAAGATCAAGCCGAGGGGGCAGATGTGGCTCAAATGGTTGGGCGTCTGTCTGCCATATGGAGGGACCTGGGTTTGATCCCTGGGACCTCCTTTTAAAATAAAAAAATATATATATATATAGAAGACGCATGGGCTGCCAGGCTCTGTGTGCCGGTGGGCCACCGGGCTCCGGGAGCCATGCAGCGGGATGATGGCATGGCAGGGGAGAGACAGGACGGGATGCTCTGAAAACCAGGAACTGAGGTGGTGCTGGTGGCAGAACACCTCTCTCCTACATCTGAGGTCTCCAGGATCGAATCCTGGTGAAGACTGGAGGAGGAGGATGAGAGGAGATGGCAGGAAACGGACACGGAGAGTTGCCCAGCAAATGGACACAAAAAACAGCAAAACGGGGAAGGGGGGGTTTAGAATGGATAAAGTAAATAAATAACTCTTTAAAAAAAAAAAAAGATCAAGCCGAGTTCCTAAAATGAGCTTAATTAAACCCTTCCCACCCCCCACAGCCATTTGTTCCATTCAAAACCTAAATTTTAAAAACACAAAACTTACAATTTTTTTTTTTTTTAAGATTTATTTATTTATTCATTTATCTCCCCCTTGCTGCTTGTGTTCGCTGTGTCCATTGGCTGTGTGCTTTTTCTGTGTCTGCCTATCTCCCCCTTGCTGTGAGGTCTTGCTGCATCAGCCCACCCGCCCTCACAAGGAGGCCCCGGGAAGCGAACCCAGGGCCTCTCATATGGTAAACGGGGGCTCTATCGATTGAGCCACACCCGCTTCCTGCTGTGAGGTCTTGCTGCATCAGCCCACCGTGCTGGGCCGGCCTGCCCTCACAAGGAGGCCCCAGGAAGCGAACCGGGGCCTCCCATATGGTAAACGGGAGCTCTATCCATTGAGCCACACCTGCTTCCCAAAACTCTTTTTGATCACAAAAACTCCATACCTCCTCTGTGCCCCCTTTCTCTGAGAGACTTGGCAGGAGGGCGAGGCTGCACCTCTCCAAGGAAGCCTTCGGAACCCTGCCCCAGGCTGGGTTAAAGACCCCTGCCCTGCACTCCCGCAGACCCATCTGAGCCTCAGCTGCTGGCCTGTCCAGGTGGCGTCCCAGCCACCACCCTCTGGGTCTGTCCCCCCATGGAGGGCCTGGTTCAGAGCAAAGCACATGCCTCTACAGCGGGAGCCCTCCATGGGGGCAGCTTTGCCTCCCAGGGGACTTTTTAGCAATGTCTGGAGTTGTTTAAGGTAGTCACAACTGAGGTAGCAGTGCCACTGGCATCTAGTGGGTAGGGACCAGGGATGCTGCCCAACACCCTGCAGTGCCCAGGACAGCCAGCCCCCACCGCAGAGAATTACACAGCCCCAAATGTCAGCAGTGCTGAGGCTGAGAGCACTGCTCTACAGCCATGAATTGTTGACCATCGAGGGCACCCCCAAGTCCAGGCGTTCCCAAGAGGGATTGCACCTCCCCAAGATGTCAGTGTGGGGGCCGGTGCTCTAGCTGTCACAATGATGGGGGGACCCTGTTGGCATTTAGTGGGCAGGGGCTAGGAATGCCAGGATGTCTTCCCACATCAAAGGACTGTCCAGCACAGCTTTAGAATGTCCCACTGGACAGTCACATAATGAAAAGCCTGACTTTGTTTTACATGTAAAACATTAAGTTTTATGGGTTTGTTTTTTTTTGCATGTTTTATTCTACATTGACTATGCCAGCTGTTATTTCAGTGTCCACCATACCTCTCTGCTGTTTAATTTTGTACAGAATGGCTTCCGCTCTTCATGCGTCTTTCAAATCCAAAGGTATTCATTAAAAATCCAGACAAGCATAGGACTCCATCATCATATCTGCCAAGTGGTAGTGTCCAAGCATGAACATATTAAAATACAGTATAAAGAACTTTCCCTTAACTTCTAATACAGTTGTGATAGCATATTGATTTTTGGAAGCACGTGGGTAGGTAAGCTACATTAGAATTTCATTTCAGATTTGTAAACGAGGTGTTAGAAAACATTTACCAGAGAAAGAAAGAGCCTCTCGCCACAACTCCCTCTAGCCTGGGTCAGACGGAAGGATGAGCGAGGAGCTGCCTCCACCTGGCGGCTGAAAGAGAAATGGCTGGCAGTCCCCAGTGAACGCTTTGTCTCTTCCTGCGCGGCGCCCAGCCTACCCTTCCCTGACACGGTCTCCATGGCTACCTCCATCTACCAGAACTCAGCACTTGATGCTTATTTGGGGGCTTCAGGAATCTGGGTAAGAGCCCTGGAATAATGTGGGAGCCCTGAGTAATGGCCCCTGATCTGCCACTAACGTGCTGTGGGACCCTGGGCAAGGCACTGCCCTCTCTGGGCCTTGATGTGTAGGGTGAGGGGCTGGGCAAAGCTGGTCCCCGAAGGCCCTCTGTGGGCTTTAGGGGTGGGCAGGGGAGGGCACACAGGCCTCCCCGGAGGCAGAGGGATGGGTTGGTCTCCTAAGCTTCCATCCCAATCTTGGGTTGAGATTGCTGGGAGCCCCTGACCCCAGCCCTCATGCCAGCTGTCACTCCTGCCATGAAGGTCAAAACTGTGGTCACTCCCAAAATAGAACTCTGCCATTGAGCGAGACCCAGACCCAACTTCTGGCATCCCAAGGGCCAGCGCTCTCTCAGGCGGAGGCTGGTGTCCCCCCTGACTGGGACTCCCTGATTTGGAGCTGCCCTCTTCCCTCAGATTGGGGACCCCATGAAGGCAGGGGCAGGCTCTCCTGCTCTGCAGACTAGGACGCCCTCACGTGGGCGGTGTGCGCCCCCAGGCAGAGGGCTTCCCGAGGGCAGGCCCGTCTCCTTCCTCAGGAGCTCCACAGACCCCAGCACAGGGCGGAGGCCCAGAGGGCAGCTTGGGGTGCCCACTTGTCAAATCCTTGGCTCCCGTGCTCGCCCCTGGCCACCAGTGGCCCAGAGCCCCTCGGGAAGCCCCTCCATCCCAAGCCCTCTGCCCAGGCACCAAGAGAAGGGGCGGAGGCAGCGAGGTTCTGAGGCGTGTGTAGAATAAATATAACTTTATTCTTTATCCAGTAGATCTCAGTGGAAAGTCCAACAGTAACAGGGGCACAGTGGGATCCAGGGGCTAAGACCCCCACCGCAGGCAAGGAGGGCAGGGCAGCCAGCTCCCCAGGCCCAGGGGCGCAGGGGTGCAGGGAAGGGACCCCTGTGGGCCTGCCCTGCGGGGCAAGGAGGTGGGCACTGCTGTGGGGCAGGCGGGGTGTGGGGAGAAGGGAGATGGAGGAGCTCAAGTGCCCATCTGGCTGCAGTGTGCGCGTGCATGCGCACGTGTGGGGCTGGGGACCTTGTGGGGGCTGCTGGTGGCTGTGAGGCTGGGCCCGGGGGCAGCTCAGACCCCTTGGCCGGCCCCTTCACAGTGGGGGTTGCATGGGTGCTTCGATGATGTGGGTCCTGGCGGGGAGGCAGCTCTGCCCAAGGAGGACGATTGAGAAACACACTTGGTGCGCACCCGGGGGCCCCGTGCCCTCCCGCCCACCATTCTCTCATGGCGGGCAGGGCAGGCGCCAAAGGCCAGACCCCCTACTCCCAGGGGCTGCCGGGAACGGTCCATACCCGATGGTTAGGCAGAGGGAAACGGGAATGGCTGCTTCCAAGCACGAAGAAGGGGCGGGTAGGCCTTGGAAAGTTAGTATTTCACAGTTTTAAAGAGAAAACTGAGGAGAAAAAGGCTGGGGAGGAAGGTGGGGGGTGGTACAGGGACATGGAGAGAGAGAGAGATGGGGGTCCCTTCTGAGCCCCTCCCCTCCTCCCAGGATCCCACCCCACCCCCTGCTCCAGCTGTGGATCCAGCTCCCCCCAAATACACAGCACAAATTCCTTCAGTATAAATGTGCTTAAAATGAAAATTCTTATTAAAAAAATCAAACCAAAAAAAAAAAAAAAATTAAAACAAAACCAGCAAGAATTAATACCTGGGGGTTGGTACGGCGGGGTATGTACAAGAGGAACCCCCCACCTCTGGCCCGCCCCCTCTGTCACCAACCAAGGCAGGGGGGAGAGGTTCCCCAGTTGGGGAGCAATGGCTTGTGAGTTCTGAGGCTGGGGGAGCCAGGTCCTGGCATTTGCTGGTGATGAAGATGTGGCAAAGTGGGCGGAGGGGCGTCTTGATGAACGTGAGGCTGCCAGGCAGCCCACCCCGAGGCCCAGGCCCAGGCGTCCTCACTCAGTCCACTGCCTTGCCCTGACGCCAGCCCAGGCTGCAGGGGCAGGCAGTCCGTCGCAGGCCCAGGCCTCTGTCCAAAGAGCCGCCACCTCCTCCCTCCTGTCCCCCAAGGGAAGGTCCCCGGTTCTGTCTGGAAGGACAGGTGGGGGGCAGGGCTGGAGGGGGTCTCATGGTTGGTAGAAAGGCAGAGAAAAGCCGGGGCATGGGGGTGAGGACTGTGTCCATGGGGCGAAGGCGGTCACGGAGAGTGGGTGGCCGGGCTGCTTCTGTTTGAGCTGGGGCTGAGGCTGGGGCTGCAGCTGCCTGGAGGGGGGGCCAGGCCACCCCCGTCCCGCCCCCCACCCCCCGACTGTCCGCCCAGAGTGTCCAGGCCCTCTGAGTTCTCCAGCATCTCCTGGATGAGAGGTGGCATGGAGCCCGGGATCTCCATCTTCAGCGTGATCACCCGCTCAGCCCCTGTGGAAAGTAGAAGGCCGGTCAGCATCCCAGGCCTGCTCGCCCACCCAGCAAGTTTGGCTCCAGGAGGGTCTGCTGGGGCTGGGGGAGCAACACCATGGCTCTCAGCTTCTACCGAGCACTGAACTCCACCCAGACTCAAAGGTATTATGACCTGCACAAGGGCACGCACACCGTGCAGCCTGGTGACACTGCCGCCCCGAGAAAGACAAGAGGCCACCCGGGCGGGGGGGGGGGTCTCGGGGGCCCTGCCCTGAGCAGACACATGGGGCAGCACACTGCAGGTGCGGGATCCTCACCTTTGGCGCTGATGCTTCGCAGGTCCGTGATCTTCATCAGCATCTTGGGGAACATGTGGGGGCGGCTGGGCCTCCGTTTCCGCACGTAGACCTTCAGCGCCTCGAGCAGCGGCTCCTGCAGCATGTCCACCCTGTCTGGTTGCTCTAGGTCCTGCCGGTCTGAGAAATGAGAAAGCAAAGAGGACCCACCCCCTTGAGCAGCTGCCGGGCTGGAACACAGGTGCGTTTCCAGCTTTGGCCACTGGGGGGCGCGCCCGCCCACACCACAGACTGAAGACCAGCCCAGCATGGCTCCTGGGGGCCTCCTCACATGGACTCCCACATCCCCTACACAGAGCAGGAGGCTGGCTTGGAGTAGGGGTGTGTGCCGGGAGAGGAGGGAAGAGGCCTAAAGGCCTTATGGCTCTTAAACGTAAGCAAAGAAGAGCGGCAGACAAGGGCGGTCCAAAGCCCCCGACAGCCCAGTTCATGGGGAGGGGACCCTTGAACACAGGCAGTGTGTCCTCGAGCGCAGAGGAAGGATTCCCAGGCAGGTCCCTACTAGCACCCCACTCATACTCTTTTTTTTTTTTTTTTTCCTCTCCCCACCCTGTTCCTATTCTGGAGACCAGCATGATGTGGCAGAAACTCTAAAATATAAATAGCAAGAGGTGCTCCTGTTAACTGGCTCCTCTGGGCAGCACTGCCTTGATTATCACCACCTTAATCCTCCCATCAGCTTTACAAGGTGGGGGCCATTACTGTGCCCATTCTACAGGAACAGAGGCTCAGAGAAGTTCAGCAGCCTGCTCAAGGTCATACAGCTGATCTGGACTTGAACCTGGGTGATCTGACCCTCCAGCCCTCCCTCTTAGCCCCTCCAGGAGCCAGAGTTCAGGTCCCAATGGCCACTCCCCAGCTCGGTGCCCATAGACCAGCCCCTGCCCTCCTGGGCCCTGGTTTCCCCCTGCAGGAAGGCCCCTTCCTGATCTGATGCTCCCTGAGCTTCTCCCTGTGGGGGGGGGGGGAAGAGACCCCGGAACCCAGGCCCCAGAGCCAGACCCCTGTCCACCTCCACAGATGAGGCAGATGGCGCTGAGCAGCCCAGTCTCAGCATCGTCCATCTCCAGGGGTAGCAGCTGGTTGGCGAAGGCGAAGACCAGGTCGGTGAGGGGGCCGAAGCCAGCGTTGTGCATCTGGGTCCGGTTCAGGGTCAGCCCATCAGAGAAGGTCATTGTGTCCTGCTCGGGTGTGTACCGCGTGCAGATCCGCAGGATCTGAGTGCAGAGGATGCCAAAGTTCCGGTACTCAAGTCCAACACTTCTGGCACTCCCGGTACCCACCTTCCCCAGGACCACCTGGCAGACACCTAGACCGGGCTTGTCCAGCAGTGATGAAATTTCTGTGTGTGCTCTCCAGTCCAGCAGCCACTAGCCACATGTGCCCTGGGCACTTGAACTGTGGCTAGTGTGACAAGCAAATGAACTTAGTTTCATTTGATATTAATTAATTTAAATAGCTGCATGGGGCTAGCGGCTATAATGTTGGACAGCACGTATCTAGATCATCTTGGCTCCATGCAGAGAATTTAGAGGGAAACTAGAACTCCCAGGAGGCAAGGGCCATGGCAGACTGCTAACTCCACTTCCCAGGACCGTGCACACAATGAATGCGTCTCTACCCAGACTGGGTCAGCCCTGATCCTGCTCCCGTGTGGACATGGGGGTCTGCACACAGCACGCAGTGCACCTCCCACCCCGCCACCCTCCTGACAGCCTCGGCGTTCCATCAGGAGCCCCACCAGGGAATGGAAGCCTCGTCAAATGCCAGGTTCCCATCCTGGAGGGGGCCGAGAGGGAGGGAACCAGTGGGCCGAGATTTCTCCCTCCAGTCTTGGCTTGGGCAGTCCCCACCGGCCCCCACCCCTCCCTCCAGCCCAGCCCATGCCCCAGCCCCCACCGAGTGCCTCGCACTCCCGAGTCCAGTGTGGTCTCAATGCAGCAGGACTTTCACATCCTGCTCCTACTACAAACCCCTGGATGCCACTCCCTCTGGGACGGCTTCCCTGGGGGCCCTGCCCAGGAGGCTGTGGCTTCCTCTTTTGTGGGGAGGGGACAGCCCTTCTCCCTAGCCATGGCCAGCACTTGGCAGTCTGACAACCTCTATTGACATGTCTGTTGCCGCCACCAAATGGAAGGTTTTCAGGAGAGGGGAGCCTGTCACATTCGCGTCTGTGCTGGCTGGAGGGTAGGTCCTAGGTAAACCTTTATTAGTGACCAAATGGCTGGCTAGCTGGCTGGCTGGCTGGGCTCAGGAGGGATGGCCGCGTGCATGGGTGAATGGGTGGACAGTGCACATCTGGGAGCCGAAAGGCTGTGGACAGGCAGATGGGCAGGCAGGTGGGCTCTGGGTGAGGAGGAGGGTAGTGAGGGGGTGGGCATCTGGACGGGTCGGTGCCAGACAGACTTTGGGAGGGCGGCTGTTTGGTGGGAAGCCCTCTTCCCAGGATATGCAGGCCGTGCCCAGCAGGCGGGCAGACCCTCACCAGGATGTCCAGGCAGGCAGCCTTGAGGAGGGTGATCTGGTCGGCAATGGTGAGGGTGGTGAAGCCCGGCAGCTGCTTGGCAAACTCCACGGTCTTGATGATGCATTTGGTGGAGAGTTCACTGAACTTGTCCCAGAGGTCAATGTCCAGGGAGACACGCTGTTCTGAGCTGTTGTTCTGGGAGAATGGGGAGGTGGGGTAAGGGTCTTCTCCTCCATGGTGCCCCTTCTCAGCTGGCCCCAGCAACCCCCACAGCCTGCCCTCTGCCCGGCCTTCCCGTGTCCTGAGAGCTCCCTGGAAGGAGGCAGCAGGAGGAGGGAGAAGGGAGGGAAGAGGAGGCCGCAGCAGCCGAGGAGGGAGTGGGGAGAGGAAAGCCGGGCGGAAGGGGTGCCCCATGAGAAGCCCGTCTGCACCCGGCGGCCCAGGGAAGCCGTACCGTAGTGTATTTGCCCAGCTGGCAGAGGGCAGGGAAGGTTTCCTGGTGCGCCTTGCGCACCTTCTCAATGAGCTCCCCCACCTCCGGCGTCAGCGTGTAGCTCTCGGAGCACTCGGGCTTGGGCGCCTCCTTCTTCTTCTTGTTTCGGTCGTTCCTCACCGCTGTGGAGGGCAGAGGCCAGGGCCGGGTGAGGGGGCAGGGGTCTGGTCCACTCCAGGCCGCGGGCCCCTCCCCAGCCCGAGCTCCTCCCACCAGCCAGAGCGCTGCAGGCTGAGGAGGTGGCTCTCAGCGTGCGCAGGCAGGCCAAGCTCCCACCCCGGGGCCTCGAGAGACAGCTGTGTCCCCGCACACAAGCCTGGCCGGTACTCCCAGACATCTCCTGCAGGTGAGGCGTCACAGGCCCACGGCATGTGTGCACAGCATGTCCCCCACCTCCCACCGCCGGCGCCCTTCCCTCGCCCCCCACTTCCTTCTGTTTCTAGGAAGGATCTGCCCAGCCTCCACTCCCCAGCCCTCCTGGCAGCAGTCTCCTGGGGGTCCCTGGGCCTGGCTCAGAGCAGCCCTGAGCAGGGAGCAGGGCTCCCCAGCCCGAGTGGGGGGCCGGGTGGGGAGAATCTCTCGGCCCATTAGCTGGGGAGCTGACAAATCACCAGGGGCGCTGAGCCGCACACACCACTCGGCTTTAAAGAAGCGATGGGGTCGTTACCAGCCGATTATCCCAGACACACAATCACTCACAGGGCCAGTGGTGGTGGCTGCTGACGCGGGAGGAAGGAAGGGTGGGGTGGGGGCCCAGGGAGGGGGCAGCGGGTGGGGGGGGGAGCTGGCATAATTTGGAGATCACTCATGTCGATTCTGCAAATTCAATAAAGTGCAGGGGAGAGGAGGGAGAGGGAGAGTGGGGGGATAATTTGGGAAGAGAAAATTGCAGCTGTGACAAGACGTTTATCATTCGGAAGCTTTAATTCTATTGAAATGGCAGCTGCTCAGCTCCGGGGCACAGAGCAGCCAGAGAGGGGAAGGCAGGCAGGAGGGAAAGGGGGAGTTGGTGGTGGGAGGGAGAGGGGGTCCCCACCCTGGTCCTTCTGTGCTGAAAAGCACTGGGAGTGGAAGGTGGCAGAAGCAGAGGGAGGAAGAGGGGAGGTGCCCTTAAGCGGAGGCCCCTGGGCCCCAAGTAGTCACCCACTCTGGGGTTCAGCGCTAAGCATCCCCCAGCCTCCAAAGGGAGGTGGCAGGTTCCACGAGTCCCTTCCATTCCTGTCTGGGGCTCCCTGTGTGTGAGTTAGAATCATCCCTCCCCCAAAGCCCCTCTCACTTCCCTCTCCCACTGCCCTCCCCATAAAGGTCTAGGGGGTCCCGCAACCCCCTCCCCCATCCTCCATCCCCCAAGGCTCAGGCTCCATGGCAACGGCCACGCAGACAAGGAGGCGTCTGTCAGCGTCATTTATCTCTGACATCATCAATCACCGGTCACCACAGCAACACCCATGATTCAACACAAGAGGGTCTCCTTGTCCAGCCCCTCCCTCTCTCCATCCAGCCTCAGCTGAGCCCAAATTGGAAACCCCCATTCCTCTGGGATCAGGGCGGTCCCAATTCTCTTCCAACTCAGGTCCCAGGCCTAACCAGACAATGGCTTTTGAATCCCGTGCCTGCCACCCCCATATATATACCAGCTCAGCGCCCGAGTTCAGGCCCTCCCCTGTCAGATGCGCAATCAGTGGCTCCGGTATGCCTGAGCCCCTCCCCAAGCCAAGCAGGGCATGGAAGACAGCCAGCCCGGGAGCAGGTACGCCTGCACACATGTGTGCAGGTCACAGAGCCAGACACACTGTACCTAAGCATCAACCCCAACCAGTGCACAGACACACAGCCAGCCAGACACACAGGCAGGTCCTTGCAGCTACAGACACGGCGCCCTTACCCATAAGCCTGGATACCACGTGCACGCATGTTCGTATACGGACGCCCACATGCCCCTGGCCCCTGTGGCACTCACACTCCTTGGACATGCCCACTTCGAAGCACTTCTGCAGCCGGCAGTACTGGCAGCGGTTCCGGGTCACCTTGTTGATGATGCAGTTCTTGTCCCGGTGACACGTGTACACCATGTTCTTCTGGATGCTGCGGCGGAAGAAGCCCTGAGGGTATGGAGGGGAGGGGTCAGGTCAGCCACACCCACGTGGGAGCAAGTCCTGGCCTGTAGCTTCAGCCTGGGTGTAGGGGCCAGGCCAGCTGCCGCCCCAGAGCCTTTGTCCCTCACCTTACCTGGGTAGGCCAGACAAGGGGGCAGAGTGGTTCACCTCCAAAGGTGCTGCCCAGGACAATCCCAGTACCTGCCTCAATGCTGCAGGGTGGGCAGGGGTCTTCCCTCAACCCACACTCCCATTCTCAGCCTCCTCCCCTCTGGGGAAACGGACCTCGGGGCTGCTTGTGAGTCAGGAAAAAGAGAAGGGGCTGCATGGGGGAGAGGCAGAGATATGGAACCCACAACCCTTGGCTCAGATCACAGGAAGAGACACCAACCAGGAAGGGGCCGAGGAGGGAGACACACAGGCTGGCCGGAGAGATGGAGATGCAAACACGCAGGCACAGCCTCGGGAGCCAGGCCGCCAGACACAGTCACCAGCCAGACGTACACAGACTCGCCACAGAGACAGAGCCGGCCTGGCCAGGGGCTCCACACACAGGCTAACCAGCGAGACAGACAGACCAAGGACAAGCCAAGAACACCAGACAGGCCCCGTGCTTTGCCCTTGACCTCTGCCCCACACCTGGGGATAGCTACTCCAGGCTGACGGGGAGCCCAGAGTCCCAAGTTCCAACACTGTTTAGCTTCTGGGCCCCAGTCTCAAGGGGAGGAAACAGGCTCGGGCCCTGAGAACGAGCCATGCCCAGAGTCGCTGGGAAGGTGGCCACAGCTGCACCCTGGAGCTTCACGTGGGGGCAGGGAAACCCAGCTGGACACCAGGAGCCCACAGCCTGGGCCCTGCAGGGGAGGCCAAGGCAGGGCACCGGCCTCTAACTGCCTCCTGCCAGGCTGCCATGGCGAGGTTCGAGCAGGGCCGCCGGGGGCAGCCTCCTGGGTCCCCAGCCAAGAGCCAGGCGGCAGCCAGCTCGCCATGGCAACCTGGGCAGCGGCGGCGGCGTATGCCTTGCCAGCTGGAGGTCGGAGACAGGCAAAGGTGCTCAGGCAGGGTGGAGGGGGAATCTGTGGTTTGGGGGAGCCCTGTTTATCCACGGGGGTGGGGTACAGTTTCTATGGCAGGCATTCCCTCCTCCTCCAAGGCTGCTGCCACCTTCCGCACAGAAGCAAGAGCAGCAGCTTCAGGGACTCCCCCCACCCCACCCCTCCTGCACACTCCCAGGACCTGGCAACCAGGACATCCCATTTATCTAATCATGGCTGTCCTTCCCAATGACCCCCTCAACTCACCTTGCAGCCCTCACAGGCGCTGACCCCATAGTGGTAGCCTGAGGATTTGTCTTGACAGACAAAGCAAGGCTTGTAGATGCGGGGCAGGGGGGGCGGCGAGGGGGGGCTGGGCACTATCTCTTCAGAACTGCTGCTCTGGGTCTCAATGGCTGGAGAAAGAAGAGGGGAGGGGCGGTTAGGGACCCAGGTCGCCATCCTTAATATCATGCCCCACCCTGCTTCAAGGTCTCTCCCAGGATCCTCTCCCAGCCTCATCCTTCCTGGCAAGATTCAAACACAGTCCCAGGAAAGCTGGGGCTCCTCGGCCAGACTCGGGGAGTGAGACCGCCAAGGAAGCTTCCAGCACCGCGTCACTCCTGCCTACCTCCCTGGGGACCCCGCCGTCAAAACCAGAAAGATCAGATTATAAATCATCAGATTGCATGTGTGTGTGCACATCTACGCTTGGACCTGGAGTCGGCCCAGGCCTAAAGCCCCTGCCCCTAAGGCTGCCAGGCGCGGTCCTCCCAAGCTAGGAAGGAGCTAAAGCACGACGAGGGAGGGAGGGAAGAGGACATGGAGGGAGGGAAGAGGACATGGAGGGAGGGAAGAGGACACGAGCCGGGGGTAGAGGAAACCCGGGTCAACAGGATATTCAAAGCCGGCCACTCCCCCGCCCCCTCTGCTTCCGCTCTCCTCCACCCCCCTCTGCCAGCAGCCACAGCCCCTCCTCCACCCAAACAATCCCCAGGCCAGGGGGACCCAAGGGGGAGGTGTAGAAGAAGAGACGCAAATGTTCTGCCTCCCTGCCAGAGGTGGGACGTGGGACGGAGCAGGCAGGGACTCCCTGAGATGACAGGGGACCCCCTGGAGATGGAGATGAGCCTCCATGGACCTGGAAGCCCATCACTCTGGGGGCCCCCAGTCCGGGGGGAGGCGCCATGACAAAGGGGGTCTGTTCCCATCAATGCTCTGTCTGTCCTGCCTCAGTACTATGTCCGGGTTACTACCCCCCTCCCCTCCTGTTATTCAGCTCCAAGAGGGCAGCCAGGAGGGGTGACCCAGCCAGCAGAGGCAGCCCCCCCACAGCCAAATCCTCCCCAGTGCCTGGCCCCATGCCATCACCCCTGGCAGAACAGGGCCGGGTTGGGTGGGGGCTCTGTGCTCAGACCCTGGGCAGCCGGGGGTGGGTGGGGGTACATACAGCATGCTGGAGAACTAGCACTGAGGCAACCCCAGATTCCCAAGGGCCACCCAGCACCCTCCTGAGGCCCTCGCAAAGTCTCAGTGTGGGAGGGGCTGCCCCACTGTGTAGGATCCCTATCTCCTTCTGCACCCCAGGATCCTACCTGGCCCCATCCCCACCCTCCATCACCCTGGGTTCTGGTATTCAAAGGTGTCCACGGCTCCTGGCCCACCCACCTTATAAGTTACTTGGCCCCAAAATCTGGGCACAGGGTAGGACGAGCCTAGACCCTGCATGCTACCAACTTCCCCCTCGCCTACAGACACACATGGGAAGTGGGGGGGGACAGGAGTTGGACGACTGGGGACCAGGCCAACAACCTGGAACTTTCCTGGCTCTTAGGAGGGCCTGGGCACCACCTCCCTGGTCAGGCTGGCCAGCACTGCTGGAGCCCCGTGTCCCTCCGTGCTCGCAGACCAGCGGGCAGCAGAGGGACCGTTGACGCCTGCATCCCCACCCCACTCCTCACTGACCTCCCACCGCCCTTCTACTCCTTGCCCCAACAGCAGGCTGCCCAGGCCTGGCTGTCCCCCACCTCATTCTCCCGGAGGCCAGACAAGCAAATCAGACAGGCGGGGAGGCCTGAGAACAGATGCTGGAAGGGTGGGGTTGGGGGGTCTGGGGGAGGCCAGGAGGCAGAGGAGTGAGTGACAAAGG
>JAQZBX010061250.1:0-17140 GCA_029593785.1 Cabassous unicinctus
AAAAAAAAAAAAAAAAAGCAGCTGACTCGATGGGAGAAAATATTTGGAAATCACGTATTTGACAAGGGTCTAATATCCGTCATCTATAAGGAGATACTACAACTCAGCAATATTAAGACAGATGACCCAATTTAAAAATGCGCAACAGACTTGAACAGACCTTTTTCCAAAGAAGAAATACAAATGGCAAAAAAACTCATGAAAAAATGTTCAACATCACTAGCAATTAGGGAAATGCAAATCAAAACTACAATGAGATATCATTTCACACCTATTAGAATGGCCACTATGAAAAAGTTGGAAAACTACAAATGTTGGTAAGGATACGGAGAGATGGGAACACTTATTTGCTGTTGGTGGGAATGTAGAATGGTACAGCCACTTTGGAGGACTGTTTGGCAGTTCCTAAGAAAGTTGAATATAGACTTGCCATTTGACCCAGCACTATTACTACTAGATATATACCCAGAAGAACTGAGAGCAGTGACACGAACAGACATCTGCACTTCGATGTTCATAGTGGCATTAGTCACATTTGCCAGAAGATGGAAACAACCCAGGTGTCCATCAACTGATGAATGGATAACAAATTCTGGTATATACACACAATGGAATATTATGCAGCTGTAAGAAGAAATGAAGTTGTGAAGCATATGACAACATGGATGAATCTGAAGGACATTATGTTGCGTGAAGCAAGCCAGACACAAAAGGACAAATACTGTATGATTGTGCTATTACGAACTAAATATATTGTATAAATTCATGGAGTTAATAACAAGAATATAGGTCACTAGGAAATAGAATAAGATTAGAGAGTGCAAAGCCGGGGGTTAATCTGTGCAGAACTGGTAAAAAGGTTGGCATGATTACTATCAGTATATAAGAAAACAACCACATTTTTGTTTATTAGCAATAAATAATAAATGAAGTTTTTGTAATGCCATCTGCAAGAGCATTAAAAAACTTCAAAGACCTTGGAGCAACTCTAACTCTGCACATCTTCTATTCTGAAAACTGTAAAACATAGCGAGATAATTCAAGAAGACCCAAACTAATGGAAAGATATGCCACATTCATGGAATTAGAAGACTGAATGTTGCTAAGATGTTTCTTCACAAATTAATCTATAAATTAAATGTAATTCCAATTAAAATCCTAGCAGATATTCTGTAGAAATGGACACATGGGCTCTAAAATTTATATGGAAATATGGAGGCTCTAAAATAGCCAAGATAATCTTGAAGAGCAAAGTTGGAGGACTTACACTACCAGGTTTCAAGACTTACAGCAAGCAGACAATAATCAAGAATGTGGTATTGGCATAAGGACGGACAGAACAGTGGAAATGAAGAATGGGTGTGGGCTGTGTCTAGAGAGCAGACAGCTCCATTGGCGAGCAGTCTTTAGGCTCTAGGTGTAGATAGAATAGAATTGGCAGGCCCAAGAACATGCAGTCAGATGAGAGACCAGCTGTGTGCAGTGAAGAACCCAGAGAACTTAAAGAACTAGGAAAGGCCTCCTTGCCCTCTCCTGATCAAATATCTGACTATCTTCTCCTGACATAGACTTAGGATGCTCCAGAGGGCAGGACCAGAGATAGAATTACAGGAAGCAAGATTTTAACCCATTATACTGGCAATAAGCAGTGTAGTTCAGTGCAAATTCTTCGGCCCGAGAATTGACTTCTAAATTCAGTTCTACCATTAGCTTATTGTGGATGAGTCACTCATTCTTCCTGGGCATCAATTTTCCCTTTGAGTTCCCTTCAGAGATTCTTCTGGCCACACTATTCCGTATTGTTCTGGAAAGGCACTGGCCTCCTCCCAACTCCCACTGCCCCACCCCACCCCCAGTCCCTCTCCAAGAACTTAGCCAACCAGAGATTTCAAATCATAGATCTCTAAGTCAAGCTAACTCTCACTTCCCCAGAACATCCCCTCAAATACCTGGAGGCGGTAGCCATGATACACTTGAGTCTTTTTTTCATCCAGCTTCAGTATCCCTCAACCATTCTTGATAGAATAGGGTTTCCAGCCCTTCTTCCATTTAAAACATTTTCCTTTGACTCGCTCCAGTTTTTCAATGTTCTCTAAAAGTGCAGACCAAAAACAATCAAGCAAAAAAGCTTGAACATAGCATGCCCGGCGTGAACTCACCAAGGCAGAAGGGAGCAGGCTCTGATCTCTCTCTTGGTCACTATGCTGCTATCAGTGTATCCTCTGATCTGAAGAGCTGTTTCTGCCACAAGTCCCTGCTAGTTCTTGTCATGCATATCTTCCACCAAACCTCCAGCCCTTTATCTCATGACCTACAGCAAAACCTAGCCACCCCCAGCTCAATATTTTTTATTTAGCCATATATGCATGTAAATCTACACCCTTGGTAAAGAGTGAAAGAGAACTTTTCCTGAGCTTCCCTTCCCAATGGAGGCAATGGAGAGAGTTATCCCTAATCTCAGATCCAAAGCCCTGGAGCCTCAAAGCTAGAGGAGATCTGAGAAGTCATCCTGTACCTCTCCCATCACTAACGCATGGCCATCTAGCCAGTCCAGACTCTGCTTTGCATACCTCCTTTTATAGGGACCTTCCTATTTCTCAGTGAGCACTACTTCCAGGAATTGCGTTAGGTACTTTCACATATGTCATTTAATCCTCACAACACACTGGAAGGTGCCACACCGTAGCCATATTACCTCCCTCCCATTTTACAGGTCAAATTAACAACCAGTAAGTTCCATGACTCTGAGCTAGTAGGGAGTTGAAAAGCAGAATAATGGCTCCAGCCCAGAGTGTCCTCTTTTCCAGGCCTCTGCTTGCTTCACTGAGTACAGCTTATTGAGTATAGTCCTAGAGTGCTTTGAAATAATTCTGTTTCCAAAAGAGCTGAAGGTTAAAAGTCAGACACACCTGGTGCTGAGACCCCTGGCTGCTTGTGAGCACCTATATGTTGGGATTCTGTCTTGGTCTCTGTATTATTCACCCAAAGGGGTGCTGATGCAGAGTCCCGGAAATATGTTAGTTGTTATAAAGGCTATTTATTTGAGGTAAAAAGCTTACAGTTAGAAGGCCCTAAAGAGTCCAACTCCAGGTTGATTTCTCACCCAAAGTCAGTTGCCATGTGTTGAAGCAAGATGGTGGGCCTGGTCTCTCCTTCCTTAGCTGCTCAGTGTCAGGCGAATGGCCCCTCTCTCCCCAGGGCCACAGGATCAAAGTCCTCTTCCCTGTCTAGGGAGCTGTCTCTGTTTTCTCACGTATCTGCTTCTGTCTCCTTGATTGTCTGTTTATATAGTCCACCAAGGGGGCGAGGATTCAACCCTGAGTCTCCCTAATGATGTGGTCGAATCAATGCCCTAATCTTGATTTAATCAAGTAAATGTAAAACCTTTAAATTTAATACAATCAAAGGGTATCACGCCCAGAGGAACAGACCAGTTTACAAACACAGTATCTTTTTGGGGGAATTCATAAATAATCTCAAATTGCTACAGTCTCTATATCTTTACCTGGCGGGCCTGGCATTCTCCCTGGCAGTTGGTTGATGTTTACTGATTAATGAAAAAGATAATGCTGTATATTTGTGTGGCGCATTAACTTAACTCTCCCTAGTCATCCTTATATTTACTAACCCGCTTACTAATGCATCCTAAGTGCTAGACACCATACAGAGGGCTATGGGGAGTGTGGATATGAAGTAGAAAAGACATGTCCTTAAGAAACTTTATGAGAAGCGGATGTGGCTCAAGCAATTGGGCTCCCGTCTACCATATAGGAGGTCCAGGGTTCGATTCCCGGGGCCTCCTGGTGAAGGCAAGCCGGCCCGTGCAGAGAACTGGCGCAGCAAGATGACGCAACAAAAAAGAGACACAGAAGAGAGACAATAAGAGATGCAGCAGACCAGGGAGCTGAGGTGGCGCAAGAGATTGAGCACCTCTCTCCACTCCAGAAGTTCCCAGGATCGGTTCCCGGTACCACCTAAAGAGAAACCAAGCAGACAGAGAAGAACACACAGAGAGTGGACAGCGAGTGCAAAAACAATGGGGGGCGTGGGGGGGGGATAAATCTTTAAAAAGGAAAAAAAGTAGCTTTATAACCGAAGTCTGGATAACTTGTGCGTGACACGTGGATCCTGGTGGTAACCCCATGAGGTCAGTAAAGCCAAGATTTTATCCCCACTTATAACTGGAGAAACTGAGCCTCAGAGAGGTGCATGGCCTCCTTGGGTCACATGCCTGGGTGGCAGGGCCAGGACCAGAGCCCAGGGAATGTGACTTCTAGCTCAGGTCTTCTCATTTGGAGGTTATAACTGCACAGCATTATTAGCTAAATGAAATAACTGGTTTTTCAGACTCTCACTGTTTTGTAAGTTGTGGTCTGAAAAGCTGCCTGTTATGCATCCATTTCTAGCACTGTCCCTATTTCCCTCTCCTCTTGTGGCCCTGGAGTATCCAATGTCCTTGCCCCTAGCAGCTCCCTCCAGCTCACTTACATTTTATTTATTTACTCGTATTTCTCTCTCTTTTCCTCTCCAGGTTGTGATCAATTATTCAATCGTGAAAGGGCTGAAGTACAATCAGGCAACACCAACCTTCCACCAGTGGCGGGATGCCCGCCAGGTCTACGGCTTAAACTTTGCAAGTAAGGAAGAAGCGACCACATTCTCTAATGCAATGCTGTTTGCCCTGAACATCATGAATTCCCAAGAAGGAGGTAAGCAGGGAAAAAAATATCTTGGCCTGATGCTGAGACTCTACCTCTGCCCTCCGACAGCTTGGCTCTCTGCATGTTCTAGTACTGCTACTACATTAAGCTGGGTTTTCATGGTTTCTCATAGAAACCTGCTGCCTGATTCTATATTTAAAGAGATATTAACAATTTGAAGGAGGAGAAAATAGAGTTTGTCTTTTTGCCATTTGTGGGATGTGGATTTGTGCCGATGTACTCCTGAAGCTATATATCCAGAGCTGTTTTAAATCGGTCATGCTACTTCCATATGCTAGAACACAAATTTGGCAGTGATGGGAAGGAAAAAGCAACAGTTTATTCTTGAATTCAATTATCCATTCATAAGTTTAACAAACTTTTAGAGAACATTTAATGAGTGCAAGAAACCTAGTGGCAGAATAGACAAGAAATGAGTAAGACAGAGCCTCTTCTCTTGGGGCACTTAGTAGTTCAGTGTAGACAAACTCATAAACAACTGACTATAATGTATTGTGAGATGTGCACTGAAAAAAGATTGTGCAGGGTACTTAGGAAACACAGAAAAGGTGCTAAATAACTCTGCCGGGACGGGCTGCCAAAGGAGGCTTCCAGAGTACTGGTGGCGTTTGAACTGGATTTTCGAAGTCTGCGTAGTTCACCTGGCAGAGAGCGGGTGGCCTGAGAGAGCCTGGCCTGTGCTGGGAGGGGCATGCAGCGCCGCATTTCTAGAGCAGAGGACGACTATAGGAGCGAAATTGGAAATGAAATGGAAAGGCTGGCGGGGGTTGCATGGCATAAGGCCTTAAATACCTGGAAGACTTCTACAGGCTTGATATTTGGGTAGACAGTGAGGGGGTGGCTAGCAAAAACTTCCAAGCAAGGCAGTTAAAGCACAGAAACAAGAATACCTGTGGCTTTATTGGGAATTTGCAGTATTCGCTTACTGGGTGTAGGACAGAGACTTTCAGGGTGTGGGCATGTTCCTGGAGATTTCTGGAGGCCTTCCTTGGGTAGAGCGCAGGAGCGAAGAACCAGGCGGGGAGCCACCCGAACTGTTCAACTCCTGGTTGTACCACATTCTAGCCAAGGAACCCTTGGGCAAATTACTTGATTTATCTGTGCCTCAATTGCCTTATCTATAAAGTGGGGTTGTGTTGGTGTTTAGATGAGTGAGCATGTAAAGTGCTTGGCAGGCTGCCCAGCACATGGAAGTCCCTCAGTGTTAGCACTTCTGATATCATTGCTGCCGTCACTCATGCTGCGCTGCCCCTGTCACAGTTGAAGTGGGAGAGGGAAGGCGTGCTGCTCAGGACCCAGAGTGGGGCGGCCCTCAGATGGCTGCTGGGCCTCGGGTCTGGGAGCCGTGGGACCTTACTGCAACACTGAAGTAAGCAGAGTGTATGTTTTGAGTGTGCTTCCCAGAGATTCTTGCGGAGGGCGTCCCATCATTTGAAGGCTCCAGTGCGTGAATTAGGAAGCTTCCCCACATGGCCATGTTGAGGGCTGAGACAGGTCCTGGGACATTGCAGGCACCCAGTAAGTGCTCATTAAACTGCCTTTTTTCCACCCAGGAGCCTTGCGCTTCAGGTAAAGTGAGTTGGGTGTACGGTTTCCGATCTGAACTTACCTCACCTGCCCCTAGGATGCGGGAATTAAGCCTCATTCTATCTATACGTCAGGGTACGTTGAGGAGCAGAAGACAAGTTTTAATTTAGTCAGATCTCGAACTCTTTCAGTGAAACTGCTTAAATTAGTTAAACACTACTATTTTATTAAGTTCAACCAAAGAATCACAAGTGAATCAGTTCATCCAAACCCCTCACTTTCAGATGAGGAAGCTGTGGCTCATTCTGAGGAATAACTTGTCTAGCATCAGGTGGTAAACCAGCTTCAGAGCCCAGATCTCCCACATCTCCTTTGAGTTGGACACGTGTCTTTGGTGAGACGGTCGGCGCACACGTGTGCCATGGCTTGTTGCAGGCTTTTATCGCAGGCAGCAGTTGCTCACCCAGTTGGGTGGGCGTGGCCTGGCATGCTTCTGTGCGGTAGCCTTTGCGTGGCTGGGAGATCATGGGCCCCCTAAGGACTGAACTTCCTTTTCAGTTGAGGTACAACCTACAGCACAGTGACAAGTCTGAAGTGTGCAGCTTGATGGTTTCTTACGTATGCACATCCCAAGTAGCTGCCACCCAATTATGAGAGAGAACATGGTCAGCCCCAGAAGGTTCCCTGGCAGCCCCCTGCCCCCCAGGACAGCTGCAATGTCACCTTCTATTATGGCAGATTCATTTTGCCTGCTTTTGAATGCCATATAAGTGGAACCATACAGAGTATACTTTTTTTGAAACAATTTTCTGAAGTATATCATTCATACATGAACATACATAAACTCTTAAGTGTTCAGTAAACATCGTGAACTTACAAAACAAACATGCATAACATCACACAGGGCTCCCACACATCACCCCCCCTACAAACACCCTGCATTGCTGTGAAACATTTGTTAACAAATCATGAAAGAGCATCGTCAAAGTATTACTACCAAATATAATCCGTATCTTCCTCCCCTATATATTTTTTAAGGATTTATTTATTTACTTTTATCCATTTTTAACCCCACCCCCACCCCCGTGTCCATTCTCTGGGCAACTCTCTGTGTCCATTTCCTGCCCTCTCTTCTCATCCTTCTCTTCCTGTCTTCACTGGAATTCGATCCTCGGAATCTCCGATGTGGGAGAGAGGTGTCCTCCCACCTGTGCCACCTTAGTTCTGGTTTTTCGGTGTGTCTCGTCTTGGCTCTCCCTTGTGTCACTCTCCTGTTACGTCATCATCTTACTGCGTGGCTCACGGGGCCTGGCGGCTCACCCGCGCATGGGGCCTGGTGGCCCATGCGCCTTCTATATTTTTCTTTTTTTTATTTTTACCGGGACCAAAGATACCCAAAATTACAGTCTTTTCCCATTCAGGATGGTCATATAATAACTCAGGCTTAGTTTTTCACCAGCATTCTAAAAACCAGACCTAGGGGAAAAACTAGGTCTGGGGACACATGCATGGTTTCTAATATAGCGAATGTTTAGCCTACCCTGATTATCACACAATCAGGGCAGCGAGAATATTCGCACAGAGTATACTTTTTGAGTCTTTCGCTCAGCATTATGTGTGAGGGATTCCTCTGTGTAACTGTGTGTATCCACAGTCAGTTCTTTTTCACTGTGGCGTAGTACTCCGCTGTGTGGCCGCGCCCCCAGTTTACTTACCTACTCTACTATCTGTGGGAGTATTAGACCTTTCCAGTCTTGTGTAGTACTCAAGGCAGCTTCTCTACCACCCTTTGTCTACCAGCTACCACAAAAGGCAACTTGCTCTATATTCACTCCCCTCCATATCAGGGAAAGTTCAGTCCTCAAGGCCCTTGGTGGGGGCACAATCTAGTTTGGTGTAAAAATCATCTTTGGGGGGCAGCTAGACCTAACACTACATTTTGCTCTGCCACCTGTGTGACCTTGGGATATAAGTCCTACTTAGCAGGCTGTTAGGAAGATTGGATTTGAGGTGTTGGTAAAGCCTTGGTGTAAAGTGCCTGGCACATGGTAAGAGCTCACATCATGCTGGTTCTTTCCCTTTTGGCCTTGTTGAAGTTGGTCACCTCTGAGCTTCAGTTTCCTTGTGAGGATGCTAAGTCCCACTTTACAAAGTGGTGGAGAGGCTTCAAGGGCTCAGTGGAACCCTGCACCTAGTAAGCTCTCAGCAAATACTCATTCCTTTTGTTTGGGCGTGCTTTGTTCTGTGGCAGATAGCTGGGGTTTGCAAGGCTTGCTTGGAGTTGCTCTTCAAGTGCCCTCAAGTCCTGATCTTTTGTAAAAAGCAGCACAGCATTTCCCACCTCCCCTCCTGGCACATGGGCGGGCACTGGTGGCAGCTCCTCCTAGGTCCTCCAACCTGGCAGGTAAGAGATTCTCAAATTCCGAATCTGAAAGCAAATTAGAGAAAATCGTACTTGCCCAGCACTTGGTACTGTACAAAGTATTTTCATGCCACATTATCTTATCTGGTTCTTCCAGAAGCCCTGCAAGGTATGCTTCCAGATAAGGCCCCTGTTTTGTCCATAAGGAATTGGAGGCTCAGAGAGGGGAAGAGACTGCTCTGAAATCCCAGAGCCGGAGAATTCGCTGAGCCTGGGCCCAGAACTCGCCTCCTCCCCACAGCTGTACTGTCTGTGTGCTGAAGACAGGCAGGGGCTGTCATTCGGGCTCTTCCTCTTGTTCCTTTCTGCTTCTCAGCCTAGGGACACCCCCTTCTAGCCAGAATTCTTCTCATTGTTCTAGAGAACGAATGGGCACAGAAGAATAATATTTTTGCTTTCTGACCTCTACGTGGGAGAGATGTGTAGGTATTTGATCCTTGAGAGATGTTTTTCTGACATTGTTACAGATTTTGTAGTACCAAGTAAAAATGTCAGAAAAACAGCCCAAGCTAGGGAACCTAAAGTCAATTTAACAGATTTTTAAAAATAGATAATTAGAATGAAATAATAATAATGCAGCCTGGCGGTGTCAATTCCCAGAGTGGAGTACAGAGGTGCAGAGCTAGCTTAGGTTCTCTTGGGACTCAGAACACAGGCCTCTGTGTTCAGGAATGATCTCAGTGGAGGGGGACAGTCACTGCGTGATTGGGGCTTTCTCTACAGAAATTGACATCTGGTGGGTGTTTGGAGGGGGCTTGGAAAGGGAGCTGGCTGATTTCTAAGGCATGACTCTTTCCAGAGTGAGAAGGAGCTCAGCAAGTGGGCGGTAACTGTCCAGCCCCCACCTGTGACTGGTCCCTGGTATTTACAGAGCTGGGTTCACACGCAGGCTGCCCTGATGAGGTGTGATGGCCAAGGTTGTTTTCCAGTCTTGGGTGGAGACTGGGCCTGGGGTTCCTTGGCCTAGCTGGATGCTAAAGATGAAGGTGCTTGTGATAATAATAGTATCCCCCATGCTCCTCTTCAAGCCGGGCCTGCTTATTTTCACCAGGCTGCTTCCCCTGCACCCCCCACCCCCATGCTCCTCAAGGAAAGGCCCCTCCTAACTGGGGCCCACAGGAGGACCTTACCTGACTAAGGAAGTACTTCCTTCTGCTTTAAAGTCCTTATAATTTGGCTTTCACTTCCAGTAAGCAATCAGGCCAGCTACTGTTCTCCACATTTATTAAGATCAGGGGAGCTGAGACTCAAATTTAGGGCTTCTAGTTTGAAATCCCATGTCCCCTGTACGACTCCACACTTCCTTGGAAGGTCAGAGAGGAAGACCAGCAAGCCTGTGTTCCGTGAGCGTAGCCGGCTATGTCCATGGCCCTGGTTTTCTCACTTTGAGGACCATGGGGCCTTGGGTGGGACAGTGGTTCTGGCTCATGGCAGGGTGATAGCCACTCACAGAGGAATCCCTAAGAACTTGGGCCAGTAGCCAGTAGGTCCACCAGTCAGCCTTGTCACCGACTCCTTGAGCCACTGAACCACTGACGTCAATGCCAGCAAGCCCCTTGGTGTTCCATGCCTGCTCTCTGGAGCTAGAGCACACCATCCAGCCCTCTGGCTCAAGCTAGCCAGTGTCCAGGGTGAAGAAGGATTACAGGCTTTGAAGCCCTGCTCGGCTGGCTCCCCTCCCTCCCTGCAGTTTGCTCTCTTATCAGATTCCAGCTCAAGGTTAGTAGCCTCACAAACCCATGACTCTGCTGTGACTCACTGTGCAACCTTAAACAGATCACCTCTCTGTGGGTCTCAGTTTCCCCTTCTTTAAAAGGAGGGAAGTGGACTTGATCAAGAGCTCTACAGGACCTCCCAGCTCCAACGGCTTACAGTCTTTGGCACATCATCTAGACAGGGGTGGATTCCAGCTCACACTTACAGACCTTGACAGCTGCAGCCTTGGGTGGGAGCCCATTAAACCCTGAGGAGAGCCTGGAGCCGCTGGGTGTCCTCCTTTACTTCCTGAAGGGCCCAGCACACCTGGCAGGGTCCCTCGTCAGCAGAGTCGCTGAGAGAGCCAGTGCTTCTTCAGGCCAGTGACCCATGTTTATCGTTGAAACAGAAAATACGGGCAAGCAGAAGGAAAATTACCTCTGATTCTGTGACCCAGAGGTGACTGCTGTTAACATTTACATGTCCTTCCAGACTTTTTGTGTGTTCATATACAAATGGCAGCTTTTCTCACTTAGCCCTGTAGTAAAATGCCTGCCCATGTCAAGAAAGTAGAGATCCCCACACCATTTAAGAGGCCAGAGGATCCCATTGAATACTGGACAAAGACATGCCATAATGTAATCGATTTTCTGCTTTTAAACATGTGCATTTTCTCCTACATGTTAGTATTAGTCTCCTGGCTGCTAAAAGCAAATACCATGCAATTGTTTGCCTTAGACAATTTATTTATTGGTTCACAGTTTTGAGGCAAGTCCAAAATCAAGGCATCTTAAAGGTGATGCCTTCTCCCAGAAGATTCTGGTGCTCTGGGGCTGGCTGCTAGAGATCCTTGGTCCTTGGCTTTTCTGTCACATAGCAATGCACGTAGCAGTCTCTCCTGGCTTCTTTTCCTGATCCTCTTTTTTGGTTTTTGTTTGCTTGCTTGTTTTCTAGGAGGACCGGAGATTGAACCCGGGACCTCATACATGCAAAACAAGCGATCAATCACTTGAGCTACATCCACTCCACATTCCGGGTACTCTCTACTTCCAGCCTCTGGCTGGTGCCTGTGGCTTCTTTATGGGTCTGAATTTCATTCTGCTTAAAAAGGACTCCAATAATAGGATTAGGACCCTTAGGGATTGAGTTAGGCTGTACCTCAACTAAAGTAACCTCATCAAAAGGTCCTATTTATACTGGCTTCACACCCACACAAATATAGGTTTAAGAACATATTTTTCTGAGGTAGATAGCTCCAAGCCTCTATAATGTTTCACTATTACCTTCTTGTAATAGAGGGCGTTCTTGGATGTTCATTTGGATGTATACTTTGTATCTTATATGTCCATCTTTGCACACATGTCCAGTTATTTTCTGGAGCTTTTGCTACATCTTACCAAAATGCCTTCCAGAATGAGTATGCCAAATATGTGCTCTGCCTAGGACGTGTGACAATTACCTATTGCCCAAGCTTTCACCAGTACTATGCATTAGAACTCTTAATCTTAGTAAGCTTGAAAGAAGGGAAACAGTATCATTTTGTTTGCATTTTTCTTTACTAGTACGGATGAGCATTTTTCATGTTAATTGGGCAATTTCATTTCCAAATAATTTTGCATTATTTACAATAAAGCATGAAGGAGTGCAAATTCCTTGCTCCTCTAGTCACATCTGCATAGTTTCCCACTCCCAAATTATGTGCACCTTCTAATGACAAAGAGACCTTGTATTTCCTTTATCAAGTGAATAGAGGCAATTTGGTATCGAGTGGTGTATTTTGGGTCTATGATAGATAATAAAAATCCCTCCCTCGACAAGCTGCTGTCAAGTTATGCCTCCACTTTAGGAGTCGTTACTGCTACTCATGCTTGTCTGTATAGCCAGAGAAGAAAACACAGGCCTTTGCTCTTCTCTCATTCCTTGGACCTTTGCCTCTACTAAAGAGATGTCTTCTCATTTACTCTCTACAATCTCATTTAGTGTCTAGTATATGGTGGGTCACAGAGAGATTTCTTGGCTGTTCCTTTCTCTGGCTTCTTAAAAAGTAGCCACCTGGGAGTGGAAGGAATGGCCTCCTGAGAGTTAGAAGAGACCTAGCTTCTTCCAGAAACACCAGATGGAAGGTGCCAGGCTGCTCTTCTTAGAAGATGCTGCTGACCAGTTAGTTCCTCTGCTGCCTGCTGATCCTGGCACCCATGATCCTACTATAACTACTCTTAAAAATGGATAGAAACCAGAGAGGTAGGATCCCATGGTTCTGGGGTTTGAGGAGGCTAGAAAGGTGGTCATTTTAAATTATCCCAGGAATATTTTTTGGGGAGAGGGGATACGCCTAGGGACAAGAATGGCACACAGGGGACCTTCTGATGAGTTTGTGCTTTTCCTAAAGCATATGCAGAGAGTAGACTAAGGGCAGAGAGCCCTTGTTCAGAAAAGGCAGAACACCATAGGGTTTGGTTGCCAAGCTTTTAAAAATATTATTCCCTGTCGTGGAATGTTTTCCTACCATCTCTACTTTCCAGCTCTCTGGATCCCAGCTTAACTCTTTCCAACATGAAGCTTCCACCCCCAACCCCAACTTCTTGTCTCTTCCTCTGAACTCCCGTGACCTTGGTTCCTGCCTCTCTTGCTGCATCGAATCATTTCTCCTCCAGTTCACTTGTGCAGGTCCTTATCTTATCTCTCACTGGATGTGCCTTCCTGGGGAGACTTCTGTGTCGTCCCCTCACTGCTCTTGCCCCTGGTCTAGGTGAGGGGCCCCTTCCCTGCACTCCTTGTGCTTCCCTGCCATTGCTTTCACCACTTTGTGATGTTCAGGCCTGGCTGCTGTCTCCCCACAAGGCTGTTGTGAGAGTCACCTTGGTATCCCCAGTTCTCATCACACGCTTGACGTGTCCACGGCATTGAAAATAGCTGCCGAATGAACGGATCAATGTTCCCTGTGAACAGAATTCGCCTTTACACAGCTCTGTTTTCTTAATAGCGCCAAGTCCAGGGCCCTGCATGCCACCATCACGTGTGGATGTTTGTGTGCGTGAACATATGTACGTATGTGCATGTATACGCGTGTGTGTACATGTGTGCGTGTGTTTCCTGAGCAAGTAACCTTCTCTGTGTCCAGTCTGCTGACCTGTGCCTCGCGGGTTGTTCTGAGGCTCGAGTGTGATTGCCCTCATGAAGTGTTCAGGACAGTTGCCGACACACAGCAAGCTCTCCATAAACATACGCTGCTGTCCTAAAACCGCTGTGGCCTTTTCAGATGCAGCGAGGGAGGAGTGCAGAGTTGTTTGCCTCCACACCCCTACTGACTCCGCTCTTTGAGTACTCCAGCTATTGTGTTTTTTGCCGTTGTAGTTGCTTACATCTCCTTCCTGTCTGTCACAGTTTCCACCATTACTTTTCTCTGTCATCAGAGCCCTGGCTTTAGCTGCTGCTCTGCCCCTACTTGTTAATTGGCTGTCAGTGTGGGTAATGTGGCTTTCCAGTTGGCCACGTGGGCCTCGTGGTTTGTCTGTGAAAACTCCTAAGGATGTGGCACTCTCCAGGCCAGTGGGAGGACCCATGGCAGGATGGCCCCCGAGCCCCTCCCCTTTCTTCCTCACCCATTTTTCTGTTCCTTGTTCAAGGACGTCTTTTTATAAACCTTGCAGAGCTCCCAGGGCAATGGGGGTGAGTTCACGATACGTTAAATAGTAACAGCAGCCATCTTTATTTGGCAGTCAGAAATCTGGGTCCCTGTTAGAGAAAGCATTTCCCTGAATGATTCACTGCAGTAACATGGAAAAGAAACACGGCCGTTCCATTGCGAAAAATCAATTGTGTAGATAAATCATCCCCTTGTGGCGGAAGGATCTTAGAGATATTCGGTCCAGTTGTTTTTTTCTCCCCAAAATTTTTTCTGACCCGTGGAACTACTTCCCTGGTTGAAGGGGAAGGAAGGAGAGGAGCTGGCCTTGGAGAGGGCTTTGTGCAGCCTGGGCTCCCAGGAGTCATGCCTCGAGCTAGCCTTGCTGGCACTCAGCAAGTTTTGGGGGGTTTTCCCCACTGTTGTTTCCCTCCTGTTTGGGTTGGGGTCTCCAGCACCAGGGCCCCTGCGTGTTCTCTCCACCATGAAACACGCAGCGTGTCTTAGTGAGAACACCTCTTTAGTGCCTGCTCTTGGTAGCAGTGCTAGTTCAGGGGAGGCTCACAAGAGAACTCAGTTTTGGGTAACTGCACCAGCCCCTTTGACCTAAATCACAGCAACCCTTGAATGAACAAGGACCCCAACTCTGCTCCTCTGGACTGGTCATCGGGAGGCTGGGCTCTGTCCTAGCTCCTCGATAGGTCCAGTGACCTCTGTGGGCCTTGGTGTCCTCACCTTCAAGGTGGAATGCTGCATGTGCTCCAAGGACTTTTGCCAGGCCAGGGACCAGGTGTAGGCCCTTGCCCTGGGTGAGCTGCCTCTGCTCAGGGCTGCAGTAAGACAGGTCCTGGGGGAGGTCAGGGGGCCTGGGTGTTGGCCTGGCCGTGCCGTTGATATTCACATGGCTTTCCTTTTCCGGAGCTCTGTGTCTTCCTCTGTAAAATGGAATGGTTGCCTGTGGCCTGTTTGCCACACAGTATGACGGTCCCAGGAGATGATGGCTGGGGAAGGGTCCCGAGGGCTCGCAGCCCAGCACAGCGCAGAGACGCAGGCCTGCGACAAGCGAATGGTAGTGGTAGCAGCAGCTTCCATTGACTAAGGAAAATGCCTCCTTTGCCAGCGTCTGAAATTCCCAGGGAAACCTTGACCCTCCAGGAGGGTTAGAGACCCTGTCTCATCCCTGAAGGTGGCACAGCCCTCTTAACAGGGCGGTCGCTGAGTCAGGGGGAAGAGCCTGGAGGTCCCGAGTCTAGACTCAGCCCCTGCCTCCGAATGGCGCCTGGCATGTGGGGGCCTTGGTGTTTCCAACTCTAAATGGGCAGGGTTGGACAAGTCGTTCTGAACAGGGACAGCCCGAAGTAGAGAGGAGGTGTTTGGTGGCTTCGTGGGCAGAGGGGCCCACGGCACAAGGCACGTTGCAATGTGCAGGACCGTCCTGCACTACAAAGAGTGGTTTTGCACGTCCCATCAAGCACATGCAGGCGAGAAACTTAGTTTTAATGATCTCAGGCAGAGCTTAAGTCTCTTCTTAAAAAGCGCTAGTTGTTTTTTGTTTTGTTCTTTTTTACCAGTTTTAATATTCACTCAATTTTCTGGGAATGCAACTACCATGTACATCAAAAGAAATGTAGTCTTTACTTTGTTTGTGACTTTACCAAGCATTGTTTTCTGTTTTGAAAGGTTCTGTCTCCAGCACGTGTGATTTTAGTCACCCATGCAGCCCCCTTGTCATCACCACATTCCCAGGGGTTCTGTGGGTTAGTGCGGCAGCTGACTGACGGCGTCTCCCGTGTGGCTGTGCTGAGCGTTGACAGACTGAAATCTGTGTTAATTACTTCTCTTACTTCTCCTTTGTGTACAGTTTGGGCATTATATTGATTTTTTCTAACTTACGTAAATAGATTATATATTCTATGAATTTTCATTTTGAAATAATACAGGGAACATTATAAAATGTTTATTTTTAAAAAAGGGCCATTGGGTCTGGAGGGATTCAGAACTACTGAGTTAGAAGTTGGCTTTGGGGTTTTTGTTGTTGTTTGCACTTTTTTAATTAGAGAAATTGCAGGTTTACAGAAAAGCCGTGCAGAAAGTACAGAGTTCTCATAGGGCCCACCACACGCACACATACAGTTCTCTGTATTAGTAACATTGCATTAGTATGGTACTTTGCTCCAATTGATGAAACAATATTATTATAATTATACTATTAGCTTTAGTCCATAGTTTACATTAGGGTTCACTATTTGTGTTGTACAGCTCTACAGGTTTTTAAAATTTTTATTCTTGTAACATATACAACCTAAAATCTCCCATTTTAACCACATATCAGTGATGTTAGTTACATTCACAATGTTGTGCTACCATCACCACCATCCATTACCAAAACTTTTCCATCACCCCAAACAGAAACTCTGTCACAGTTACACATTAACTCCACATTCCCTACCTGCACCCCAGCCCCTGGTAACCTTCTGTTCTTGTTTCTAATCTGAATGTGCAAATTCTAATTATTTCATATAAGTGAGATCATACAATATTTGTCCTCTTGCCTCTGGCTTATTTCATTCAACTTGATGTCATCAGCATCTATCCATGTTGTTGCATGTGTCAGAACTTCATTCCTTTTACAGCTGAATTCCATCGTATGGATATACCACATTTTGTTTATCCACTCATCTGCTGATGAACACTTGGGTTGCTTCCATCTATTGGCAATTCTGCATAACACCATTAAGAACATTACTGTGCAAATATTTGTTAGAGTCCCTGCTTTCAGTTCTTTTTGGATATATACCTGGGAGCAGGATTGCTGGGTCTCATGGTAATTCTATACTTAGCTTTCTGAAGAACCTCCAAACTGTTTTCCACAGCAGATGAACTGCTTTACATTCCTACCAACAATGAACGAGTATTTCTATTTCGCCATATCCTCCCCAACCATTGTTATTTTACCTTTTTTTAGTAGTAGCCATTCTAATGGGTATGAAATTGTATCTCAATGTGCTTTTCTTTTGCATTTCCCTAATAGATAATGATGTTGAGCATCTTTTCTTGTGCTTTTTGGCCATTCATTTATTTTCTTTAGAGAAATATCTCTTCAAGTCTTCTGCCTGTTTTCTAATTGGGTTGTCTTTTTGTTGTTGAATT
>JAQZBX010061251.1:0-17136 GCA_029593785.1 Cabassous unicinctus
GCCCAGCCTAATGCCTGGGGCGGGGGTGGGGGGTGGGGGAGGGGGAGGGGGAAGCCAAGGAAGGAGACACCGGAGGTATGTGAGGATGGACTCTCCCAGGTGGGGGGAAGGCTGGAGAAGGGAGAAGCAGTCAAGTACCAGCCCCCCCAGATTGTACAATGAGAGGAGGGTGGGGCAGCCACTGAGATCGGGGAGGGGTAGTCTGAGTGTAAGACACCTGAAGCTCCTACTGCGACCTGCATCTGCTCTGCAAGCTCCTTTATCGGGCAGATTTAATCACTCCCGTTTTCCAGAAGAGGAAATTGAGGTTTAGATAATGCAAAAGTGTTTCCACAGTGAAGACACGATGGAATCAGAACTGGAACCCTATCCGTGGACTTTAGGTCCCCCTGCACTTTACCCAACCTGAGCTGTCCCAGCGCGCCCCCAAGGCCTGAGCTGGGCCAGAGGAGAAAATAGGACCAGGAACTATTTATGCAGATTGGGCTACAGGAAGCTCCTCAGTGAAGCAGGCTAGATGGGGAATCAATAGACGGATTTAGAACCTAGCAGAAAAACTGCCACCATTAACATGTGTCCTCCAGTACCCCCAAGATGGCTGCTGGAAGACACTCACGAGATTCTCCCATTCAGACGAGACTTCCTCCGGAGGCCAGGAAAAACCCCAGATTTTTTCCAGGGGCCTTATCATTGGCCCCTCAGGCGGGATTGATGTGTGGGGTAATCAATCAAAACAACAAACAGCTGGAACTCCTCCCATGCCATCAGCAAAGGAGCGGAATAATTAATGGCTCAAAAAGCAAGCGCAAAGGCCTTTTGCTCTCTCTTGCCTTTTGACCCCTGTTCTTGCCTTCTGCACACTGCTCTCATGCGTCCCCACCCCCACCCCCCATGGATCAACATGCAAGTAAAACCTGCATTTATAATCTATAACGGGCAATTGTAATCTGTAAGTCAGCCCTCTTTATCACTCTTCAGCCCCTTCCTCTCTACCTGGGATTTTCCCCCATTTCTCTTCCCTCCCTACGTGAATAAATTACTGGCCTAATCAACATGACTTGCTCTTGAAATTCATTTCTTGCAGTTTAGTCAAGAACTTAGACAAAATCTGGCTACATTAGCATCGTGATGGGTGCCTGGGGGGAACCTTGGCAGAGTTATCCCTGCCGAGGAGCTGTGACCTGGATAGGAAAGGGCCAGGAAGGTGCCCTGGAGGTGAGCAGGGGCCCTGCCCCACGCAGTCAAGGCCACTGATACCCGGGCCCCTCTTTCCATTGCACAAACACGTACCAATGCCACCTTTGTGCCAGGCCCTCTGCCCTTCGCACCTGAGAGGGATCACAGCTGCCCCCATTTTACAGTTGAGGAAACTGAGGGAAGGAGAGAAGGCAATCACAGGTGAGTTAGTGGCAGAGTAAAGAAAGGGACCCAGGACTGTCTGGCTCCAAAATCTGAGCTTCCCTTCTTTAGAGGGTTCAGCGAACAGCTGATGGAGGGAGCCAAAGGAGAGACACTGGTCTGCAGGGCCAGGCTCACCTCCAGGCCCTCCCTCATTCCCCCTGTCCCATTACCCCTTCCGTGCAGGCCTGCAGGGAGTGGTGAAAGGAGCCAGAGTACAGGCGGGTCAGCTAGGATACTTCTGAGAGCTTTTGCAGCTACCTGACCAGAAGAGTCCTGAACAAAGGGGCCTGAGACCATGCAGGTGATAGTCACATGGGGCTAGGAAGGGAACGGGAACCACGTGGTCCAGGGAAAGCTGGATGGCTGCTGGGTGGAGAGGCCAAGCTGTGAATCCTTGGATCTTGGGGATGGGATGGGAGGGCCTGGCTGTGCAGAAGTGGCTGGTACTCTGCAGAGCCCAGAGGACAGCAAGGAGGAGGCAGGACTTGGAAGGTCAAATCTGTGGGAGGGAGGCTCCAGGGGTCAGGACCAAGCCTGAGGCAGTAGTCCAGGCCAGCAGGGGCCGCTGGCAAAACAGAAATTTGGCCAAGTGTCCAGCAGGAGCCTGCCCAGCCCTGAGATGGGTCTGGAGGTTACCGAGGCAGGAAGAGACCCTGGAGCAGGCAGGAGAACAGGCATCCACTTATCAGACCTGGTCGATGGAGCAGGACCCCGGCACAAGGGACCCAGGATGACATGATTGAAAGCACAGGTTAAGTCCAGGAGGAAAGTCTTGAGTTTGAATCCTAACTGCTACTCTTTCTGTGAACTTGGGCAAGTTCTTTCCCCTCTGAGCTTCAGTTTCCACTTCTGTAACATGGAGCTGCCCATAGTACTTTCCCCATGGGTTGCTGTGAGGTGTAAATGAGATAATGCAGGTGAGGCATGGCACCTGGCACATAAGCGCTCAATAAATGGAGGAAGTCCTTCATAAGAAACAGAGCAGGAGTTCAGATGTCAGGGTGGCCAGCTTGGCTGGATGTCCACATTGCCTTGAGCCATTCACCCACGGTCCCTTACCTTCCCACACAGGTATAGCTGGCACCTGGCTTATGCCAGCACCAAGTCTCAGAGCAGGAGGAGGACTTCTGGCTGTGGGAAGAGGAGGCCTACAGTGACAGAGAGGGAGGCAAGTACCAGCAATGGGGGCTGGAGCGCTGGGTACTTGCCAGATTGGCTTCATTTGCTCAATGAACATTTAGCAAGCCCCTGTCTCATGCTAGGCTCTGTATCAGGCATGGAAGTTCCAGATCTGAGAAGACTCACTTGTTCTGGCCCCCAGACCTGGGTAGGGTGCACCTCCTGCTGACCAAACAACCACTGAGTCCAGGCACTGCCTGGCGTTGACTCCCCACCCCCACCCCGGTCCCTTCCTAATCCCTCCAACCCCCCTCTAACTTGGGTTGAGCACCTCCTGGTGCCTGGTATGGTGCTTGACCACCCAAGGCCCTGCCATTGCCACAGGTAAGGAGAACTGTGGCTCAGCAAGGTAAAGGCCCAGGGTCACAGAGTGGGCAAAGACAGAGCCTGGATGGCTCCCTGAAAAAGGCCACTGCTCTTGGTGACACTGGAGCCAGTGAGAATTGTGTTCACATCCAGGCTTTGCTACTTAGTACCTGGAGATCTTGGGTAAGTCATTGCCACCCTCTTAGCGTCAGGTTCTTCACTTGATACAAGGGACAGTTTTAATTTCTTATATAATTTCTCCTTCCTGTTTTTAAGGAAAGTCCCTTAGCTTCAAACTAAGCCTGTGAGGTTGGTATTTCTTCTCCAGCTACAGAGAAGGAAAGGCTCAGGGAAGTTAAGTGACTCGCCCAAGGTCAGATCTGACTCCAGAGCCAGTGCTTTTTCCAGCACACACTGCCTTGGAACAGATTAATTATTCCTTCTCTGAAATGGGTCCATCTGGGACCAAAAGAGGCCTCTGGAAAAATACTTCCCAGGGGTGAGGGGTCCTCTCTGGGCATCCTGCCCCCTCCCTGGGACACCTAATGCCCTGGGCAATAAGAATGGCTCTGCTGCAGATCAGATGACCTCAGGCAAGTCCCATCCTGAGCCTCAGTTTACCCTCTCCTCAGAATGCGGGTAAGAATGAACTAAGCATGGGACACAGGACACTCCCTGCCCTTCTTCATCCCATTCCTCCACCTGCTCCAGTCCAAGTCCCCACCCCTCCCCAGGCTTCCCTCTCCAGGGAGTCTCCAGGCTCAGCTCCCACAACCAGGGCAGGAGAGAGCTCTGCTGCAGGATCCTCTAGCTTCTCAGAAGGGTCTGCTCCAGCCAGGGTTGGGGCTGCAGGAGCCCACCTGAGAGGCCTTCTTGATACCCTGGGTCCACCTCTGCAGGTCTTGGGAGACTGAACTTGGCTGGGGAGGAATAGGGTCCAAGGGCACATGAGACCCAGGACAGGGCCTGGGGAGGCAGGAGCAGAGGGCCGGGGCTGCCGAGGCCTGCTCTGGGCTCCTTCCTTGGTCTCTGGGACTCTGGTTTCCCCTGGCCCCGGGGGATGTTAGAATTGGCAGGACTTGGAAGGAGCTCCCAGGTCCGGGATGCACCACGTATAATGAAATTCCCTGGTCGGGTCCATCGGATGAGCTGAATTGCCTTCAGGTGAACATGGACATCAGCCCAGTAAAATGGCACTTTTCCCTGACCGGCACCGAAGTTTCTGCAGGTGGGAACGTGCTTCCGTGAAAAAGAGGATTCTGCACCTTGGAGAGATGGCAGAAGAGTCACATGTGGAGGGAACTGCCAAGACGCCCACGGCCAAGCCTGAGGTAAGGCTGCAAGGAGTTCGGCAAGAATTTCTGGCAACTCTGGCACATCATTTTTCACCAGGATGTCCAGTGTCCCTCTGAGAAGGGCGGCATTAGGAAATTAAATGGCTCTCTGCCCGGCAGGATTTGGCAGGAGGAAAACCTGTACCCCACCACGGTGACTCGCTTGGTTCTTGTTTGCATCCTGATAAGCAGTTTTAGTTGCATAAAATGAAGGACTCTGTATGTGTGTGTGTGTGTGTGTGTGTGTGTGTGTCCCATTATAAAATTAATACTCGTTAAATAAAGTTTGGGAAATATACACACAAAAGCATAAAAGAAAAACCACACAGCGCTGTCTCACCACAAGCACTTTTCACATTCTGGTGATTTCTTTTCATGCCTTTGTTTCCCCGGGTGCTTTAGAACACACTCCCTTGTGCCCTGCTTGGCGCATTTAAGATTTCGTGAGCATTTCCCTTTCATTCTAAGTTCCTTCTCTGCTGAGAGCCTGCTCTGTGGTTTACAGTCTCCTTCGTTCCCGTTTTCTGCTATTCTAAACAAACAGGCGATGAATACCTTTGTGTCAAAAGCTTTTCCTAAACTCTGAAATAGTCCCTTAGGATTGTTTTCCAGAGGTGGGATGGCAGGTGGGACTGGAGGACAGTGTTGAAAGCGCTAGATCCAAAGGTCCTCTTTAAAGAGTAGATTCTCGTGCCTGTGAGAGCCAGAGGCAGCTGCAGGCTGGGTCCCCAACCAGCCCTTCTCCTGGCCTCCACCAAGGAGTGCTCCACAGTCTTTGTCCTTGAAATGGCCAGAGGACATCCTTGGGGAGAATTTCCCCCCTGCTCAAGGCCTACGAGGATGGGGGTGTCACCCCAGTGGCCCTGGAAAGAGGACAGGGAGCTCCTGAGGAAACGGGTTCCTGGCCCTGCTTGTTTGTTTCTGTTGAAGCAGCAGCCCCATCAGTCAGAGACAGGAGGTTTATCACCGGGACTCACGTCAGTTATGTGGATGTCATGCCATCCTCTGCCACTGACTAGCTGTGTGGCCTGGGGTAAGTTACGTAACCTCTCTGTGCAGATTTCCTCATTTGTGGAATGGAGATAATAATGGCACCTACTCTCCCAGCCTTGTTGCAAACATTAAATGAAACGATGCCCAGAATGCTCTGTAGCCCTGGCTACATCACCGTAGGCAGTCCACACGTTGTTAAAATGATTACTTGAGCATCATATCCCACTCTATCCCAAAGGATTCCTCTGATTTCTGTCTTCGATTCTTCATGGGTTACTGGGGCTGAGAAGAATTCCTGCCTCCCGAACTTGTTGGGAAGCAAATGGCCGGCAAACAGTACCATATAAACTGCAGAGGGCAATGTGGTGATTTGCTTTGCAAGTCGTTACCTTCATGAAGGGGAACCCACTGCCTTTGAATTAGGCCTCCGGGGCAGCTATGGGTGATACAAAGTCGCTTCCTCCAGGAAGCCAAAGCCTGTTTCTGGCTCCACAGGACCAGCTGACCCCAAATTCCACAGAACTCCAATTCCAACCCCCAGGATCCTGGGGTTTCCCTGCACTGAGGTCCAATCCCTGATTTCATCATTCCTAGTTGTATGTCCTTGGACAAGTGTGTCTGTCTCTCTGAACCTCAGGCTCCTCATCTGTAAAGTGTAGGCTCTGACGGCTGCCTCAGACGCCTGTTAGGAAGAGCAAAGAAATCACCAGGCACACAGTGGATGCTCGTTATATGTAATTTTCCTTTCCCCTGCAGATTCTGAAGGGGGAGTTGTGGAGGGGATGAGAGTCCATATTTATGGGGGATTGAGAAAGATTTGGGAGAAGGAGCCTAAATTCTGGGGAAATTCAAGAATTAGGTATGAGCCCTTTCTACTTCATCTCAGAGGCCAAAATGGCATTCTTCGGAAAAGAGGTTAAGTCCAGGTTTTAGACCCAGATGCCGAGAGAAGCTCTGGAGCCGGGTGTCTAGCCTCTGTTCTGCTTTCCCGCCTCTCCATGAAGGGAATGGTGGTGGCGAGGAGGATGGGGACAAGCTTATTGAACACCCAGTTATTGATCCCTTGTGGAACAGGCCCTGGTTAAAGAAGAGGCTGTCCCAGGAGAAGCTTCCTAAAAGCTGCTCAAAGTAGGGGTGAGCACCTACTGTGTGCCCGGGGTGCCTTCTCCCTTGGGCAGGTAGCATTCCTTTGCCTCTCTGAGATACACTTTCCTCTCTGTGGGGTGGGGCAGAGGGACAAGCACATTCAGTGAGCACCTATGATGTGCTTGACCTGCAACCTCCTTTCTTTTCCCAAAGTGGGTACTAACATTGCTCACATTTTACAAAAGAGAAACTGAAGCTCAGAGAGGTTGTCACTTGCCCCTGGTCACACAGCTAGTAATTCTGCTGGCTCCAGAGGCGAAAGCCACGGGGCCTCCTTCCCAAGATGCCTCAGGAAGAGTTGAGGAGACCATGTGTTCTAGAATCATCTAGCCCTTTGTGAAATCTCACAACCTTCCAAAGTGAGTATTATCACCCCCATTTTATAGAAAATGAAACTGAGGCCCAGAACGGGGACAGAAACCATTCCTCCAAGGCTGTGCTGGCCCTCTGTCCCCATCTGCTCCACATGGGTGTGACACACAGAAGGCCTAACTATGGCATTTGCTGATGGCCCAGCTTGCAGAGGAGGCGTGAGACAGACTCCCAGACACACCCACCCCTCACCACCTCACTGTGTGACTCTGGCTGCTCTGGCCCCTCTCTGGGCCTCCTTCTCATCTGTTAAATGGGAGCAAGGACCCCAGTCACTCACCCCTCTGGGAGCACAGAACTGGGGTGATTTGGGAGGAGCCTGAGGTCCCTAATGCAGATGGGAGGTCTGGGCTTCAGGCTTGCCCTCTATGAACCTTCTTCCTGCCCAGGAGGGCCGAGGAGGGGGCTCCAGGACAGGAGACAGAGTGAGACAGGACAGCAGGCCCTGGCCTGGCACAAAGCAGGTGCCCAGTCCAAGGCAACTCCCCAGCCTGGCACTGGCCGCTCAGCCCTAGGAGGGAGGCCCAGGCTTACTGGCGTTTCCGGAGCTGCCGAGCGCCAGGGTGGGGGCCGGGGGCTGGCACTGATCATAGCTCCACAGCCAATTGCTTGTTAATCCACCCTCCACAGCTGCTTCAAAAATCTTAATTAGCCTGGAAGAGCTGCTGGCAGCCTGCCAGGGAGGGCCTCCCCCCTCCCTGCCCAGGAGGGGCCCACAGAGCCTTGACAGGCGGTCCCCCACACTGAAGGGAGGGACCCTGATAGGACGACAAGAACCCCCCACACTGAGGAATGTGCCCCTCCCTTGTCATAGGGACCTGCCCCACTATGGCTGTGCCAGGAGGGGTTCTCTAATCCCATTGGACAGATAAGGAAACCGAGGCTCAGAGGGGCCCGGGAATAGCCCGAGATCACCCAGCAGTTTGGATGGGGTCCACTCCACAGTGCTTATGAAGGAGGGAACACTTAGCCTTGAAAGAGGGGTGTTGCCAGTTGGGAATAAAGAGAGCAGAGCCCTCCAAAAAGCTGGCAGGGGACCCAGCTGGCCTTCTCCCCATGGGGAAGAAATTGAGGTGCCAGCAACTCATAACCTAGCCAGACACAGGGTAGACATCAGATGGGACTTCCAGGCTGCAGGAAGGGGGCTGCACCGAATGCTGGGAGAGAATACATGGTGTGAGGTCTCGACTCTGAGGGAGGCGGGCCTCTGTCCACTCTGGGAGGCTTGGACTGTCACACCCAGTGCTGGGGCCCTTGACCCCCAGAGAGCTTGGCCAGAGCTGGGTCTCTGGTAGAATGGCCCCCAGGGTTGCCCCCACCCCCAGGGGCACTGTGAGCCCAGGTCTGGGGACAACACGCCCCAGGGCTCAGGCAGAGGTGGGAAGCAGTCACTGCCCTCCAGACCAGAATCTTCTCCATCAACTGCCAAGCTGGGCACTGGCCAGGCACCCTGGAGGAGGATGGGGGTACGTGTGCATGCATCAGCTCAAAGGGGGACACAGAACACCCACTGGGCAGGAGCTCTGCCCCGGGTGTCAAATCCAAGGCTGAACTCCCTGCTTTCCCCGGCCTGCTCTTCTCTCCCACCTCAGAGAATGCCACCCCCCCGACTCCGATCACCCAGGTTCCCAAGCCAGATGCTCGCTGCCTCCCCCACCCCCACCCCCCACATCCAGTCTACCACCCAGTCTTGCCAAAGCCCCCTCCTAAATCCTCGGAATCCATCATTTCTCAACCCTGCTCTGCCCCACCAGAAGCCAGGCCACCACCATCGCCCCTCTGGGTTCCTGCCAAGTCCTTGTCACCAGTTTTCCTGCTCTGCAGGCTCCCGCCACCAACTCACAGATACACACTCATCACATTAGCTCTCAAGCGGGATCTTTCCCAAACTCAAATCTGACCAGGTCACTCCCCTCACCCCCCTCCACTGCCCCCATAAGCTGGCCTTCTAGGCACCCTGCCTTGGCCTGCCTACCCCACTGGGATCCTGAGAAGCCAAGCAATGTAAAATACAGGTTCAGGAATCAGCCAGATCTGGGTCTGAATCCTCAGTGGGCTGCTTGGGGACTGTGTGATCTTGGATGAGTCACATCCCCTGAGTTCTTTCCTCATGTGGGAAACAGGATGCTCATGACCTGCAGTCAATAAGGACTTAATGAGATACCCAAGGAGGCTTCAGCACGGTGCCTGGCACACAGTAGGCCTGGCTAACTCCTGCTTGCCTCTCAGCACTCTCCTTGGATGTCACAAGGCTTTGCTGACCCTCCAACTGGCCCTCCCTCTGGAATCCTACAGCCCCCTTAGCACCCCCTTCTACATTTGCCTGTTTTCTGATCTGTGTCCCCCTGTGAGAATTTCATGGTCAGGACCTGGCACAGGTGAATTGATGAATGAATGAATGAATGAATGAATGAAGATGAATCCCTGTAGATGTGCATATGGAGATGTGGTCACGTGGAGAAGTACACACACATACACACACACACACACACACACACACAGAGTACCACCCTCTGCCATCTGTGCCCCAGACAGTCTGAGGGTCAGAAGGGAGCCCCAAGCTTGGTCCATCCTTACTCCGGAGTTTTGTAAACACACATACACACACACACACACACACACACACACCACACCCGGGCACAGTCTGATAGCCTGAGCCTAAGAAGAAAGTAAGATCTGTTTTCCCCAGAGACTGGGAAGGAGCCTGAGTCTCCGAGGGATTGTGCACCTGCCCAAATCAGAAAGCACCCAGGGGAGAGGCTGCACCTGAGATGCTCCGGACAGCAGGGAGCAGGCGAAGAGGAGCTGAACCCCCGGGCAGGACAGCCTGGGGTGGGGGGTGTAGGCTGCCAGCTGGTGAGTGTCCGGGCCTGGCAGTGCTGCAAACACCCACTCACACCAGCCGTTAGTTTCCAGGGCCTGCCCACGAGCTAGCGGGCATGCTGGGCCCAGTCTGCCCCGGGTGTCCTGCCAGGAAGAGGCAGCTCCTGGGAGAATGGGCAGCAGGCGAGGGGATAGGCTGGGCCCACCCCATGCATCCCCTCATCCTTCACCAGGCTGAGGACTGAAGGTCAGGGCTGTCCGGATTCGCAGTGTGGCCTGGGACAAGTCGCAGCCCTTTTAGGGCCTCAGGTGCCTCTTCTGCAGCCCCGGGAGCAAGCAGTGGGTCCCAGGGCTCCCTCCACGTTGACCACCCAGCGTTGGGGATTCTGGTCCCAGCGAGGGGCAGTGTGTGGAGGGCTGCAGCCACGAGAGGGCGCCCAAGCTTCACCCCGCAGGGAGCCCGGGGAGGAGGCCTCCGGGTGGGGCTCAGGCCCAGGAGGGGCCGGCAGAGCTAGAGCATACCCTTTGGGTAGGGGTGTGGGGGGCGCAGCCCACCTGCGTCCTCCCCCTGGCAAGACCCTTATCCATACTTTATCTCCTTTTATCTGTCAGCAACACTATCTGACTTCAGCAAATGTTTGCTGAGTAAACACATGAATAAGCTGAATGTATTATTATTATCAAGCATTTTACCTATAAAGAAAGTAGCTCTGAGTTGTTTGCAATTTGCCCAGGTGACACAGTTGGTAATTGAGGAGTGGGTTATTCCTTCCCCCACCCCACCTGCCTGCCCTGGACCGGCTGCTGAAAAGCCAAAGCCCTCGTCTGTCCAGAACCGTCCAGGACCCCTGGCCACAGAGGCCAGCCCCTGCCCTGGGAAGCACCAAGTAATAACACTAATAAGTAACCAGAAAGCTCCTCGCATGCGCCAAGCATTGCTGTCAGGGCTTTATGAGCCTTGACCTCAGCGCCTTACACACCCTATGAAGTGTCCTTGGCCTCTGAAACAATAAGGCAAAAGAGAGGGCAAGTAACTTGCCAGAGGCCACACGGCTGCTCACAGTTGGGACTCTTTGGCCCCAGAATCCACTCTCTGCTCCCCCATACTATGTCTCTGGGGAAACACAGTTCCCTGGAGGAGGAACAGCCCCAAGGCGGCCCATCCTGAGCAAATGGGCACCGTGAAGGGAGTTCTGCTGGGAGAGGTTCAGGAGGCTCTGGGAGGAGGGTCCCATGGATGTGCTGGACACCATCTGCCCGCCCCCCTCACTGGGGCCTGCACACCATTCTGGGCCCAGTGAGGGCCACCTGAGTTGGGAGAAGTTGGCCAGGTGTGGCAGGGAGTGGATGGGAGTGGGCTCTCTGGGGGGCCAGCCTGAGCCGGCTGAGGCCAGGGCACCGGGTTATCATCATGACACTATGGTGGGGTCACCCAGGGGTCATCTGAGGTCATGGTGAGGTCACAGGTGCTCCTGGGCCAAGCCCCGCCCCCACACCCTGCTTTCCAGCCCCCTCTGGATGGGTGGCCCTGGCCGTCTCTGGGGGGTCTGAGGCGGCAAGGGGTGGACACCACCCACTTCAGGAGCCCAGAGCCTTGAGCCTCTAACCCAGCCACTGGACGCCGGAGATGGGACATGGGGTGCCAGCTGGGGTCTGGGCTTGCTGCCCTCTGCGCTGCCAGCCGGAGCCCAGCCCAGAGCCAGTGTCCATGCCTCAGGGCACCTGGGGGACCTGACAGCCACCCTGAGAGCCTCTGCCAAGAAGGGGCCGGGGGAGGGCAGCCCAGGTGCACTCCTCCACCTGCCCAGCCTACCTAGGGCCCCTTGAGGAGCTCCTAGACACGTGCCAAGGCAGCCGCCTCTCCCCACCAGGGCTGCCAGTGGTGGGGTGTGGAGGGGCCAGGAGGGCGGTGGCAGAGGCATGGCCTCAGCACCTGTGCTGGCAGGACAGAAACCTGCAGGAACGTGCTTTGCAGGCCCCAGGAGTGGGCCTGAGGTCTTTAGATGGAATTTGCCCCTAATGAGTCTCACGCACAGTGATCTGCACTTGGTTCCCTTCCCCGTGAGGTCGAGGGCATCATCCCAGGTGATGCAAGAGGTGCAGTGACTAATGCAAGGTCACCCAAAGCAATGGGTGGTCTCCCTGTCAAGCCACAACTGTAAGGGGCCTTCCTGCCCTGGCCTGCTCTGGGAGCAGCTCCCCTCTCCAGGGATCTGGGCCAGGGTCCCATGAAAGCAGAATTCTAACAAATAGCACAACTCCATCTTCAGCCCAAGATTCTGATCCTAGAATTTAAAAATATGAAGACCCGTCATCCTACAAGCCAGGGCATCCCTCCTCCACTTTGGGGCCAGGGCTCAACTATGCACACCCCCCTCCACCAGCCAGCCGCCTCTGCACCCCCCCCTCCACTTGACACCTCCTCATTCCCCAGAGACCTGGAGACCTGGCTCAGGTTTCATCACCCCACATCCTGCCTCCATCCTAGGGTCTCCAGGACCCCCTGATGATGCAGCCAACCCCCTACCCAGCCGTTCTGGGGCCCCTCGTCACCAGCAACCTCCTCTCCTCCTCCTCCACTCTGCCCTGCCCCCACAGCCTGCATGGTGGTCTCATCCCTCGGATATGTCCTCCTAGGCTGCATTGGCCTCTCTGCCACTGCCCCCCATTTTTCCTGCTGCGGCCTGGCCTCCACTCCCTAACTCTGCTCTTTGACCCCCTCACACCACCCTTTCCTCTCTTCTGGGTGTACTTCTCTTGCTACCCAGCCTGGACCTCAAGGTTTTGCACCCCATGCTCCAAGGCCTCAACCTTGGGACAAGCCAGCTGGACCGCCTCGGGGAGCCCATCTGTCCCCAGTGCCCTGAACCCTGTCCTTCCCTCCCCGCCTCGTTCCCCATCCCTTCTCTCCCCCACCCCACCTAAAACACGCTCACCTCTTGTTAGCAGGTTTGAAAAGTCCTCCCCTGATGCCACACCCAGCTCCAGCCAGGCCCCATCTTTCTTCTCCCCTTCCCTGCAATTCTTCTAGAAGTGCTGCCTTTATCCCTCCTCGCCGCCTCCTCCCCTGCCACTGGCTTGCGCTGTCCACTGCAGTCCACCCGGTGTTCCCTACTGGGTCACTGAGGAGCTCATTGCTACACCCAGCCAGTGCTTTCAGCCCTTGCCCTGACCAAGAGGCAGGAAGCCCGCGGTGCTGCCGGCCACTCTCCACCCTGCAGGCTCAGCTCTGGGCTCCGAGACCCCACACCCTGATGGGGTTCCCCCTTCTTCTCTGGCTGCTCCTCATTCCCCTGGAAGGCCCCTCTGCCCATCCCTGACCGCGGAGCAATGGGGCTCTCTCCTAGGCCTGTCTGTTCCTTCTGCTCTTTTCTTGACTCCTTGACTCCTTCCTACATGCTGACCCACCATCTTCAGGCCTGAAACCCATGGATCCCCTCGTACGACCTCCCCCAATATGACTCATTTAATCCTGACAATTCCATGAGGTAGGTCCTATTACACCCATTTTGCAGATGGGGTGCTGAGGCCCAGAAAGGTTAAGCTACTTGCTCAAGGTGGAACAGCTGGTAAGCATAGAGCCAAGCTCTCTCTCTCCTGGATAGCTCACAAGAACCACCAAAGTGGACTCATCAGCTCTGCCCTGAACTTTCTATTTCTATTTCTATTTCAGGTGGGCCTTGTATTAGACAATTAGTGGCAGAGAAACCTTACACAACTGGACATAATGCCTGTGAGGCACTTAGCACAGAACATACAGTAAATGCTCCATAAATGCCAGTGTCTGTTTGTCACTGGGATCCTTCCTGCACCTCAGTTGCCTCATCTATAAGGTGCCGTTGTTGGGAAATGTCCAGTCCAGGGCTGGCCGCGTGGGGGAGCCCCGTGGCCTTCCACTCTGCTCGCTGGCCATTCTGTAGTTCATCAGAGCGGCATCGATTTCTAGCCTGCACGGTGGGCATAAATACACTCTTTTCCCCAAAGCCCAAATAATAAAAACCCAGGAGTTTGGAAGATTCCCTGCAGGGTCAATTAGGGTGAATTAGACCCTACAGATGTAAATCTACCCAACCACACAATGGCAACTTGGACGGGTGCGCTTCGGAATGCTAATGAAGGCGTCTGTTGAAGGAAGCGTGCAGGTCTTGCCCTGCCTGGAAGAGCCAAGGCCTGCAGGGAAGCAGGGGAGCCCCTCAGGGTGAGGAGGGGCGAGACCTCTGCTGCCCCTGGGCTGTGTGACTTGGGGTAAGCCTGGGCCTCACACGGAGCCACTGTCGAGGGGGAGACCACGCATTACTCCAGGAGAGCTGGGTTCGGGTCCTCGGGTGGGTACTTAAAGCTGTGTGTGAGGCCATTTGCAGACCCTGGGTAGAGGCCTGGGGATTTGTAATAGTGGTCACAGGAAAAGTGGGGTTAAATTTGCTGTATGCGTAGTTGTCTCCATAAGACCGAGCCCTGGTCCACCTCCATGGAAGCTACTCTTGCTCTGGGCAGGGGCGAGAGTGTGGGAGGCTAGATTTTGCCTCAGGCATCACCTCTTTTACCAATTACCACCCCCTGGGATGGTCCTCACTTCCCCCATTTTACAGATGAGGAGACCGAGGCCAGGGCTCAAAGCTGGGATTGGAACTCCTATACCTGGATGTGCCCCTGCCTGGTGAGGTCACACCCAACCTATGGCCCTGACCTGCTCCCCCACTCCCCTACTGCCTGGCAAAGAGCTCAGATCCGGAAAGCCTAGAGCCTGCTTCTGCACTTATAAGTGGGCAACCAGGAGCAGCCCTGTACCCTCTCTCTGGGCCTCAGTTGCCTCATCTGTAAAATGGGGATGGTGATGGTAGCTGCCTCTGGAGATTAAATGAAATAACCGTGTAAAACACACGCACAGTGTCTGGCAGGGAGAAAATGCTCAACCCACGATAGACGTTTTAAAGACCCTCACAGCCCACCCATGATAATAGCTGCAGGTGATAAACTGTTGCTCAGAGGGGTTAAGTGGCTCGTCCAAGATCACAGAGCTAGCGGGGCAGGAGCTGGACTTCAAACCGAGCCTGCTCGGCATCCAAGGGGTCAGAATGGAAGAGGAGTAGACCAGGCAGGGGTCCCAACAACAGGGAAAGCAAGAGGGAGGCGGAGAGAAGGGAAGGAGGAGAGAAAAGGGAAGGGAGAGTTAGTGGGGAACGTGCCAGGGCAGGGGGAGGCTGAGTGCAGGCAACTGCCTTGGGAGCCGGCCAGAGCCAGTGCGGGTGGAGGGTGCCCCGCTGGCAGTGGGCTCCCCGCCTCCGCTCTGTTCTCCGGTGGCCTTGCCGGCTCTGCCTGCACCACCTGCATCCTAATGAGGCGCCGCGGGCAGGGGTTTCAGGGCGGGCATTCCCACGTGGCAGCAGCTCAGCAGAGCTCCACCGCGGCGGCCACAGCCAGCGTTCCGACCAGTCTGCCCGGGTGGAGGGTGGCTGGTGGCCAGGAGTGCACTGCAGGGGCTCAATCTGGGGTGCTGGGGTGGGAATGTGCCCCAGCAGCCAATGGCCCCAGATGGCCCCAACCCTGGAAACCTGGGGCACCCACAGCTGCCGGCTCAGTGCACCTGCCGGCAGGCACTGCCCGTCTCTCCGGCAGCCCCTGACGGTTGGCTTGTGACGAAGTCAGTCACTCGGGGGCCAGGAACCTGTCCTGGCAGCCCAGACTCAGTTCCATTTCCAGCTCTGGCTGCAAGCTGGCTGCGAGGCCATGGGCAAGTCATTTACCCTTTCTGAGACTCAGTTTCTCTGCAGTCAAAGGGTGGGCAGCAAGCTGAAAGGACTTTTCCAACCCAGAGAATCTCAGGATTCTGGAATCATAGACACCAAGGGTTGGAAGGAAACTCAAGCTATGATTTCCAACTACTGGTCTGCATTCTGGCAATGTCGGATCACCTGGGAACCTGTGAAAATGTAAGTCATTTAGGGGCTCCCCTGCCCCCCAGCAGATCTCCCACACCTAGGCCCTGGGCGCCTGCAGATTTAACAGGTGTCCTACCCCATGCCTTCAGTTGGTACGCTGGCCTGCCACTTTGGGAGCGGAGGGGTTCCTTCAAGAGACAGGATGCCCAGAGATCCCCGAGCACCCCCAAATCTTTGAGGCTGTCATCTCCTCCTGGAATTCTAGAGTCTGCCACCTTTTCTGTAGATGCTGCCTGAGTGTTCCCAGCCTCCACCCACTGTGGCCTCTTGCACCCCAGAGGGCTGCATTGGTTTTCTGGGTCCCCTGTCCCTGTCTCAAAAGGCCTCACAGACGCCGGGCTCCTGGGCAGCCAGCTTGTGACAAAGAGCCACCATACTGAGCTGAGCACACACCCACACACCCACACACATGACCTTGGATGGTCACATGACACTCTGGGCCTCAGTTTCCATTTAGGTGGATTCTATGGGCTCTTTTGACTCTGATGTTTCCTCTGCAAAGTTAGGTGTAAATACATATTTGTTAGACCAAAAAAGTCCCCCCAAGGAATGAGTCATCACTGGCATCTGGTGGGAGGTGTTTTAGAAGCAGAATTCCAGGTGTGGTGGCTGAGAGTGTTGGCCCTGGAGTCAGGCTGCCTGGGTTTAAAACCTGGGTCTCAGTTTTCTCATCTGTAAGATGGTGATGATCGAATGAGACAAAGCCTGGAAGCAGTTGGAAGAGCATTTGGCACAAAACAAGCATCACTGGAGCTTCGCTCCTATTGGTGTTCCAGAGCCCATGGCTCAGCAGGGCCCGGGAGTCTGCCCAGGGGACCAGCCTGGTGGGTGGGGGGCGGAGCGTGGCAGCAGTGCCTACTTAGTGCCACCAGAGGGCGCTATGATGCAGCCAGAGCAACCCAGGTGCGCCAGGACCTGATCCAGTCTGCCCAGAAAAGGCCCGTCACAAGAGGTAGGCAGCAGCAGCCAAAGAGCCGCCAGGGGGAGGGCAGAGGTCCGGCTGCCTGTGCAGCCCTTTCTCCAGAAGATGCCCCACACCACCTTGGCCTAACATTCAGTCCAATGCTATTTCAGCCTGTGACCAACAGCAGCCTAGAGCTTCCCACCTGGGCCATTAGCCCCATTTAACAGACGGAGAAACTGAGGTCAGGGAGAGGGAGACGCCAGCTCCAGGTCACAGGGTGAACTCTGGTCTCCCCATTCAGCTCATGACCCACTGAGCATGTCATGGTGTGACCCCCAAACAAGGCTGGAGAGCCAGTGCCCATGCCACCCCCAAAGCTCCTGGAGTGGTGGGGAGATGGATTGGGAAGGAAGCAAGGCTGGTGGGGAGGAGACTGCAAGGATGGAGGGATGGAGAGGCAGCTGGGGTGCGTGAGAGAGATAAGAAATGGAGGGGGACGACAAGGAGGCACGGAAGGGAAAGACATAGGGAAGACATTTGAAAGAGAGACATAGAACATGCATGGGATAGAAAGAGAGACACAGAGAGAGGCAGGGAAGGGGGACACAGAGACAGAGGAACAGAACCCTGGGTGCAAACAGAGAGAGAGGACAAGAGCAGAGAGGAGAGAGAGCAGAGGGGAGAGAGCAGAGGAGAGAGAGCAGAGGAGAGAGAGCAGAGGAGAGAGAGCAGAGGGGAG
>JAQZBX010061252.1:0-17144 GCA_029593785.1 Cabassous unicinctus
ACAGGGGACAGAACCAGCGGAAACTGAAATGCCACATTTCTTCCTTGGAGCTGCCAGGAACAGCATGATCTACTGGGAAGGCCAAGAAAGCACAGCTTTGAAGAGCTGACTAAAAGGATTTTGACATCTTTCCTGATCCTTTCCTCAGGGTCATTTAGAACTGGTATGCACTTCCATCATCATCATGGGTCCCTGGCACCAATTTGTATGGGAATGCTGATTTGAGAAAGTCCTACCTGGGATGACCCTCCTCCCAGAATTTTCCTTCCAATCAAAAGCAGCTAGAGGCAAGGAAATGGGAGAGAGAGAGGGGGAAAAGTTATACAGGCAAAATAAAAACAAACACACAAATCAAAATAACCAGAAGAAAGGAAGTTTTCCCCTGAGAGTGGAGCAATTGAACACACAGAGCAATATTAAAAATTATACTGCATACCTAAAACAAAAATCACATGTAGAAGTGTTGAATAAATCTGAAACAGTTAAACACAGGAAATTCTTAAGGTCTAAAATAATTTTAACCAAGTGTCAAAAGGAGCCTTAACCCAAAGTCAATCAATAATAAAACTAGGCAAGAGAGAGATAGAGTAAAACTGAAAATCAGAGTGAACTCATCAAGAAAATCAGATGATTAGATATCAGCAAATAATTACAAGCAATATTAAGAAAGAGGACAATATATCTCAGACAAAGGAACAAAATAAAAAATAAGAGGAGACACAGAATTTGGAACAACTAAGCAAGGGTGTTCAAACAAAGCTCCTAAATCAATTCAAGGAGATGAAGGAAATGATGGCTAAAGAGAAAAAAGATATTATGAAGAAGCTAGGTGAGCCTAGAGAAGAATTTGAAAGCATGCAAAGAAAATAAAAGAAATTATTGGAATGAAAGTTACAATAGAAGAAATTAAAAATATGATAGAGGCATACAACAGCAGATTTAAACTGGAAGAAGAAAGAACCAACCAACTAGAAGATAGGATATTCAAAATACTTCAGACAGAAGAACAGATAGAGAAAAGAAAAGAAAAACTGATCAGGGTATCAGGGAATTGAATGACAGAATGAAGCACGCAAACATAAACGTTATGGGTATCCTGGAAGGAGAAGAGAAGGGAGAAAGGGCAGAAAGAGTATTTGGGGATATAATGGCCAATTTTTTCTGAACTCTTGTGAAAGACATAAATATACATGTCCAAGAAGCACAACACACTTCAAACAGAATAAGTCCTCATTGACCTAGTCTGAGACACAAATTAATCAGAGTGTCAAATGTCAAAGATAAAGAGAGAATCCTGGAAGCAGCAAAAGAAAATCAATTAATCATATACAGAAGAACTGCAAAAAGATTTAGTGCTGATTCATCATCAGAAACTGTGCAGGTTAGAATGCAATGGTATGATATATTTAAGATTCTGAAATAGAAAAACTGCCAACCATTGATTCTTTATCTGACAAAACTTTTCTTCAAAAATGTGGGGGGATTTTAAAATATGCAATGATAAATAGAAACAGAGAGTTCATCATCAAAAAACCTGCATTTTAACAAATACTAAAGAGAGTCTGCAGGTGAAAAGGAAAAAAACAGGAGAAAGAGGATTGGAGGAGACTGTAGAAATGAAGATTATTAATAAGGATAAACAAAAAGGTAAAAGAGAGCTAATAATAAGTTATGATGTATAAAAAGAAAAGTACAACATTCTTGCTGAGTTAAGGAGACAGAAATTGAAGTTCTGGGTAGTGGAGAAGGCTGGAACTTGTTGGGCAGAGAACCAGAGAGGAGGAAGTTACATAGTTAAAGAAAAAAATCTGCACAAGGTTTCCCTTTAGGTCTGTTGTTGAATAGATCCCAGGTGAGAATATATAAGTCTGGGAAAAGGATAACCATATGCTATAAGACAAACAATTTCCAGAACTCAAAGAGGACTGGGAAACATTCAAGTTCTGATCAGCAAGGCTAGAGAACCCTTGCTGAATATGTAGGTCATTTGGTAGACACCCAGAAAGGTCATGCCCTAACATGACTAGTGTAGCCTCACAGAAGTGCTTCTCAACATAGGGTGATTTTGTTCTCCAAGGGACTTTTGGCAATGTCTGCAGACATTTTTGGTTGTTACAACTGATTTTTAGATGCTACAGTCATCCAGCTTGTGGAGGTTAGGGATGCTGTCAAACATAATACAATGTACAGTACAGTATCTGGCACAAAATGTCAACAGGGCTGCTGTTGAGAAACTTTGTTTTAGAATAAAGCTACTCTAAGCCTGCTCCAACAAAACTTAAAAATAAGCCTTGGAAGGTTGATCTGCAAGTAACCTAACGGCATGTCAAGAAAACTTTTTAAAAGAAGACAACAAAATCAGCACTCAATGATAAAAATGTCACAATATCCATGATCTAAATAAAAATTATAGAATTGCAAAGAAGGAAAATGTCACACAGACCTAGGTTACAAATCATTCAATAGAAACAAATCCAGAAAAGACAGAGATGCTGGAAACAAGGATGTTAAAGCAGCTAATATAAATATGTTCAAAGGAAAACATTAACAAAATTAGGATAAAAACAAAAGTTATTAAAAAAAGAAACAAATGGGACTTTTAGAGATGAAAAATACAAGGTTGGAAATAAAACTTCAGTGGATGGATTTAACAGCAGATTAACAGATTAGACCCTGCAAAAGAAAGGATCAGTGAACCTAAAATCATAATTGTATACCATTCAATGGAATGTTGCTTAGCAGTAAAAAGTAATACACTCATGATACACATAATAATGTGGTTGAATCTGTAAAGCAGTATGTTAAGTAAAGGAAACAGAGCAAAAGAGTATACACTGTATTATTCCATATGTTCGAAATTCAAGAAGGATCTAGCTAATCTATATTGAAGAAAGTGGACCATTGTATGCCTAGACCCAGGAATATGGGAGGGGGGGAGGTTGACTGTAAAGGGTCAAGAAGAATTTTGGGGTCATGGAGATGATCTATTATCTTAATAGTGATATTGATTGCAAGTATGTTTACATTTGTCAAAACTCAAATATATACTTAAAATTATATCTCAATAGTGTTGATTAAAATAGATTAGTGGTTTATGCACATTTTGCATGTATGTTCTGTTTTAAAGATAAAAGGAACACTATTCAAAAAAAAAGCAAAGGATAAAATTGTTGAAGTAAGTTCTGCCTTTACAGTAATAACATTGAATGTTAATGGCTTAAACTCCATAATCAATGAAACAGATTGGCAGAATGGACTAAAAAGTATGATCCATTTATATGCTATCTACAAAAGACTCACCTTGGGCCCAAGGATACAAATAAGTGGAAAGAGAAAGGCTGGAAATAGATATTCCACTCAAACAGTAACAAAAAAATTTGGAATAGTTATAATAATATTGGACAAAATAGGCATTACATGAAAAACTATTACAAGACACAAAGAACAACATCAGATATTAAAAAGAAGGGCAATGCATCAAGTAGAAATAACAATCATAAATAAATATGCACCTAACCAGGGTACCCTAAACTACATGAGGCAAAACCTGGCAAAAGCAAAGGATGATATAGGCATCTCTGAAATAATAGTTGGAGACTTCAGTACAACACCCTAATAAACAGAACATTTGGAAATAGGATCAACAAGGAAAAAGAGACCATGATGAATTTGATGAATGAGCCTAATGGGCATATACAGAACCTTGCATGCCAAAACAGCAGGTTACATATTCTTCTCAGGTGCTCATGGATCATTGTCCAGGAAAGATGACATGATGGGTCAAAAAACAAGTATTAATAAATTTAAAAGGATGAAAATTATACAAAACGCTTCCTCTGAGAACTGCAATAAGATTAAGTGTGGATTTCTCATCAGAAGACATTCAGGCAAGAAGGCAGTGGTACAGTATAGTTAAGATACAAATATATCATAATGGAATGAAGCTGGAAATCAATAACAGGTGAAGAAGTGGAAAATTGGCAAATATTTGGAGATTAACATACTCAGTCAGTGGGTCAAAGAAGAAATTGCAAAAAATGTAGTAAGTATCTCCATATTAATGAACATGAGAATGCAATATAAGGAAACTTACAGGATGCAGTAAAAGCAGTGATGAGAGGGAAATTTATACCCCTAAATGCTTACATTAAAAAAGAAGAAAGATTTAAAATAAAAACCTAAATGTGCACCTAGAAGAAGTAGAAAAAGAACAAGAAACTAAACACTAAGCAAGCAAGGAAATAAAGATTAGAGTATAAGTAAATGAAATTGAGAATAAAAAAAGAATATAGAGAATGAACAGCAGCAAAAATGATTGTTCTAGAAGTTGTAGCCAGAGCAGTCAGGTAAGAAAAAGAAATAAAAGTATATAAATTGGAAAGGAAGAAGTAAAACTTTCACTATTTACAAATAACATGATCCTTTATGCAGAAAATAAAATAAAAAAAGATTGTAAAAAAAGCTAATATAGAAAATAAATAATTTAAGCAAAGAGGCAGAGTAGAAGATCAACAAACAAAAGTCAGCCATTTTTCTATACATGAGCAATGAGCAATCTGAGGAGGAAAGCAAGGAAAAAATCCATTTACAATAGAAACCAAAAGAATCAAATATCTAGGAACAAATTTAACCAAGGATGAAAAGGACCTGCACACAGAAAACTACAAAACATAGCTTTAAAAAAATGCCTAAATAAATTGAAGGACATTCAGTGTTCATGGATTAGAAGACTAAATATCATTAAAATGGCAATTCTACCCGAATTGATTTACAGATTCAACATTATCCCAATGAAAATTTGAAAGCCTATTATTCATAAATGGAAAATCCAATTATCAAATTTATTTGGTAGGCTAATGGTCCCTCAAAAGCCAAAATCATCTTGAAAAAGAAGAATGAATTTGGGGGACTCACACTTCCTGATTTTAAAGAATATTATAAATCTACTGTTATCAAAAGAGCATGGTACTGGCCTCAAGATAGATATATTGACAAATGGAATAGAATTGAGTTTTCAGAAACAGACCCTCACATCTGTGGCAAATTGATATTTATCAAGTACTTCAAGTCCACTCAATAGGGGTGGAAGGGTCTCTTCAACATATAGTGCTGGGAGAACTGGATAACCATATTCAAAAGGATGAAAAGGGTCCCCTACCTCACACCTTACACAAAAATTAACTCAAAATGGGTTCAAGACATAAATATAAGAACCAGGACCTATAAAAGTACCAGAAGAAAATGTACAGAAGCATCTTCAAGTTCTTGTGTTAAGCAGTGGTTTCTCAGACTTTAAACCAAAGCACAAGCAAAAGAAGAAAAAATAGAGAAATGGGGCTGCCTCAAAATTAAAAGGTTTTGTATATCAGAGGACTTTGTCAAGAAAGTGAAAAGGCAGCCAACTCAATGGGAGAAAATATTGGACACTACATATCCGATAAGTGTTTAATACACAAAAAAATATAAAGAAATCCCAGCACTCAACAATAAAAAGACAAACAACTCAATTACAAAATCGACAAATGACTTGAATAGACATCTTTTCCAAGGAAGAAATACAAATGACTATAAAGCACATGAAAAAATGCTCAACATCACTACTTATTAGGGAATTGCAATTCAAATCCACAGTGAGCTATCATCTCACACCGTATAGTATGAACACTAATTTAGAAAGGAAAACTATTGATGTTGGAGAGAATGTGGAGAAAGAGAAACAGTCAGTCACTGCTGGTGGGAACGTAAAATGGTGCAGCTGCTGTAAAAATTTAGTGGTTCCTCAGGAAGGTAAGTATAGAACTGCCACATCATTTGGCAATTCTGCTACTAGTTATATATCCTGAAGAGCTTAAAGTAAGGATGCAAAAGTACATTTGCACACCGATGTTCATAGCAGCATTATTGACAATTGCCAAAAGATGAATGCAACACAAGTGCTCATCAAATAATGAATGGATAAACAATTTTGTGCTATATACATATGGAGGAATTTTATTCAACTGTAAGAAGGAATGAAATCCTTATGAAAATGACTGCCACATGTAAACAGCAAATATAACTAGACAAGTTAACTCTAGATATTTTACAAGGAAATATTTAAACCTAAAACTGTACATCAAATATAAATGAAACTTCTTTCAAATATTGTTTTTAAGCATTTTTTTAATCACAGATAACCCTGGTTGGGAAATCTATATATTTGTTGGATATTCTACCTAGAGTGGTGTTAATCTTTCTGTTCTGGAGACTATAGATAAGGGGGTTTAGGAACTGGGGCACCATGGTGTAGAACATCCCTGTGAGCAGATTGCTAAGAGATGCTTTATCTGCCATGGGACCTAAGACAGCAATAAATGCAGAAATTTTAAGAACTGTCAACTGTGGAGTACCGGTGGATAAGTCTCTATTACAGGCTTCTGTGGATTGCATGCTAAGCACCATTTAAAATATATTAATGTATGATTTAAACAATAAAGCAGAACATATTAAGCCCATGCATACTTTCAAACCTAGGACCACAAACTCAGAAAACAAAATATCTAAAAATAATATTCTCAGAATTTGAGGTACATCAGAAATATTGATGGATCACTTAAACCCTGTGAAGGGAAGTCTGAACATGATGCCAGTGTGGATGGCAGAATTGACCAACCCACTTGCCCATGAGGCACCAGCTGCCTGTGTGCACAGATAAGGGGTGATGGTGAGTCCATACTGCAAAGGTGGCAAATGGCAACATTGTGATTATAGGACATCACTACAAGGAAGGTCAAGTCTGTGTTTCCAAAGAGGATAAACAGGAAAATTTGAGCACCACATGCTGTGGGAGATATTGATTTATTGCATGACAGAGAATTCACAACGACTTTGGGAAAAGTAACTGAAATGTAGCAAAGATCTATCAGAGATAAATTGCCTATAAAGAAATAGGAGAGTGTAGATATGGGTTGGTCACTATGACAGAAATAGTTAGAAGATTCCCAGTCAATGCTCCCAGATAAATCATTAAGAACAGCAGACCTTGCACAACTTGCAGGTCCTGGGACAAATTGTGTGATGATGGTGAGGTTGCTCATATCTACTGTCATGCTACAGTCTCCCTGGGAATCAAAAGATAATGCAAAAACAAAATAAAGAAAATCTACAATATCACCAAATAATATTCAAACTTTGGCATCAAGGAAAGACTTCTATCCTGGAAATCAAGATACAGGAAATCAACAAATGGCAGTCTTTAAAAATCAATCAGTGCACATATTTCTATTTTTATTTTGGGCCTGTATACATCAGCATTCACAGGATAAAATAATCTAGGCAAATAAATGTATTTAATGTGAGATCAAGGTCCAGCAACCTTTCAATTATTCAGCCACATTTCCAATATTTTTTGATTACATTTTAAAACTCTGCCTTAACACATGTAGTTATTATTTTCTCATTTTCTATAACATCAAATCATAAATTGGACATTCTCTCTAAGAAAGCTTCTATATCTGCCAATGGGTTTGAACACTGCACAGCAGATAATAATTCTCCTCATATACCAGGGAATTAGGATGACTTCTGATATCTCCCCATCTATGGCAGAAAGACCTAGAGATTTTTTTCTGTAATAAAGTTAATGAATAGTTTCAAGGATCCTCTGAGAATGGTTTTATTCCAAATGAAAGCACATATAGTTCCTCACCTTTCTTTAATTTTATTTGCTTAATAAGAAATTCAGATAAGTCCTTTTTCTCCTCTTCTATAACAATTTCTATAACAATTATATTTCATTAAGAATACAATCATTCCATTTTCTTCATTGCAGTGTGAATCCAGAGTTCTTTTCCTCTCATTCTAGTTAACCTTCTCTCCTGCACACAGTGTCAAAGAAAAGCTTTCCACCTTTCATTACTCCTCCACAAATGATCCTCTCACCATCAGGCATGGATTCCAATATTTAATGAAGGGTTAACATACCTCCTGGTTCTCCTAAATATATGCTTTTCTAGGTTGCAGTAATCTTGTACATAAATAATTTTGCTAAGTTTAACTTATTTAATTGTGCTTTCCTGAAGCATTTCAAAACTTAAAGATATCTCATTTCATTTTATTATTTTAATGATAAAACTAGTTATGTCAAAGTGGACTTTTAGCACTATTTAATTTTCATTTGTGGGACACTTAGAATTAAAGACAATAAGTTTAAAAATATAGAATTTATATTTTATTAATACTTTATTTATGTATAATCCTTTTCTCATTACAAATATGTTTTACAATGATTTTAATAAATAATAACAATGTTGACTTGCTTATGTTGGTTATATCCACATGGATTTCTATTGTATTGAAAACTATTTTGCCCAAATTGATTTTTTTAACATACTTCCCATTATATGTGTTTTATTGTAATATCCTCATTTTTTTCATTACATTAAGCAGATAATTTTATTAACTAACAAGACTTTACTCAGTGGTTAAGCTGATAAAATTACCCAATGGTGCATATTACTGAATTGACCCACACTTACAACTGTTGTGTTTGTTTTAGATTTGCTTTATCAGAATCATGCATTAACACTTGATCATTAAATTATCCTTCCTATCTTCCATCTCTTCATATTTCATCTTTCTCCTCAGTGTATAGAAATTCTCAAGTTTTACTATGCTAAATTTACCATGCATCTTCTTCAAAATGTATGATGATGGTTAAATGAATATATTTGGCCACAAGAGAGAGTTTAGGGTCTTCTATTTTTTTACGTAACCTCTTGGATATTTAGAAAGTATTTACCTCACAATTTTAAAATGTGAACAATAACATACAGAGTGGGGTTGCTAATTCCTTGTTTATTGTTAAAAAGTGATAAACAGTATCATATAAAAATAATCAGCATAAAACAATGCTGCATTATAAAATTAAGCAAATCAATATCAGAAATTGTTCATTATAAAAAGTACGTTGGAAATCTTTACACTTATTGGATGTTTAAATGACTATTTTTATTTACATTGATGGATTTCCAAGAAATTCTATCATAACTTTTGTTTGCCTGCACATTTTTTAGCTCTTATTTAGAATCTAGCTCTAGAAATTTCTCATTCTTTTTGCTTCCAATACTTCAATTTCAGGGAATTTTAGTATCAATATATTTCCAGTTTTTTCAGTCAAACTGTGTATTCACAGACAGCTCTTCAGGTACCATTTTAAAACATGAATAACATTTAAATCAGAAAAAATCCAGTCTACCTTATGAGCTAAAATATGTCATTTGCAAAAGTTATAATTTAGTATGCAAATGATCTTGAAGTGTATCATTGCTGTTTCAGAGAATTATTCATTGGTTATATGAAAGAAATAAATCAAATATAATATACAAATATACCTGAAAGATGTTGTTACTGGATTTTGTCTAGGTACCTCACTATGCTAGAAGAAATGAATTTCAGGTACACATCAGGTTAGCTAGGCCAGTAATTTATTAAGGAATGGAGGGAAGAGAAATGGGAGAAAATAGCAGATCATAGGTCCCAGGTAGAGAGTAAGGGGCTGAAGAGGAATAAAGAGGACTGATTTATAGATTACATTTCCCATTATAGATTATAAATGCCCAGGTTTTATTTGCATGTTGATCCATGTGAGGGGAACATAGTGAGAGCAGGATGCACAAGGCAAGATAGAGCAAGAGAAAGAGGCTTTTGCACCTGCTTCTTAAACCGTTAAATATTCTGCCTTTACTAATGTCATGGGGAAAGTGCCAGCTGTTTGCTGTTTTGATTGATTAACCCACCCATCAATCACCTGAGAGGGTCCAATGATAAGGTCCCTGAAGATTATCTAAGCCTTCTCCTGGCTTCCAGAAGAAGTCTTGTTCTGGATGGGATTCTCATGAGGGTGTTCCAGCAGCCATCTTGGGGCTATGGATATCCACATGGGCTTCTTGTCAGGTTCCAGATACATCTATCAATTCCCTATCTTATTAGCCTGCTTCAGTAAAGTAAGTGATCTTCCCTAACATGAATATATCTCTTGAAATATTTAAATGATTGATAAAATTCATGATCCTGCCACTTCCTTCACCAATAAAATTCATGGAGCCCCTTAGTTACACTCTTAGAAAACATTCTCCTTCTGGATTCTTTATAAACATGTTTTTTCTTTAGAATGGATACATATGGGTCATATCTCTCATGAGCCCTGGTTAACTGTCAAGGTCAACCTCAAGAGGCCAGCTTTCCTGCAGCTGCTTCTTGGTAAGGATCCTTCCTTATACACTTGAGATTAATTAAATTTGTAGTGGTGTTTCTTTGAAAAGAAATTGTAATTTTTTCAGTTGAACTTAACAAAAGAAATATTCAATAATATTTTCCAATTCACAGGAGATTCAATATATTCTTAATTTTGTAACACAAAATTGCGTTACCCTTAAGAAAATACAATTTATGAAGATTTTGGACTAAAATTTTGGCATTGAGGGAATGTATATGCATTTTAAAATTAACTAAAAATTTAAAAACCAATTAATGGACCAGCAGCTACTGAATTAAAAATAAATGAATAAGGAAAGGCAACATTCAAGAATAGATTTTAAATGCTAAAGGAGGTGATCCAGGCAAGACAACATCAGTTTAAGTGTGCATTTACAAACTGTCTCACAAAAAATGGCTAAGTGGGGGCAAGATCTAACCTGAGTGAGCTGTTTTGGTAACCTACAGAGCAGGAGGAATCAGGGCACAGATCTGGAGAGAGCTGGATGAAGAGATAAATTGCTCAAGGTAAAACCTTGAGTTTCCTTCCCCTGAGGCTGGAAACTTCAGGGTGGCTAATACCCACTCTCATGGAAAAGCTGCTGTGAGTCTGGATCCTTGACTCCCACTGGCCACCCAGCAAGAGGGAGCCCTTTCCAAGAGGGTTCTGGTGAAGGGTGGAGAGGGGTTTCCTTACTGTGGGTTTTTGTGCCTCAACTTCCTTTGGGCTTTGAGGAACATACCAGCTGGCAAAATGTGGCACCAGGAAGAGGGAAGAGGTGAATCTGCTGAGGCAACCTGATTTACCTAACCACCCTGGGATACAGAAATTTGGCCTGGAAGAGGGGAGAGACAGGCAATTGACTAGTCCTTTGCTGAAAACTATCAAAATTTCAAATCTCCTAAGGGAGGCAGACAGTAAGAAGGGCTTAATAAGTTTCCAAGAGCCTATTTAGGGTCCCCTAGGAGGAGGGGGTGGTATGGAAGAGGGTTGAAAGTCATTTTTCTGCAGTGAGTTCAGTCACCAGGGCCCCTTTGAATTTTAAAATAGAACTCAACCTGACCAGGAGAGGTGAGGGAGAATCCCCTCACACAGGTTATTGTGTCCTGCTGCTCTGGGAGTAAAAGCAATAAGCATAGAAAGGGGGCAGGGACAAATCCTAATCAGCAGGAATTTATCCAAATGCAGAGACAAACCTGCCTGAGGGAAAGTGACTGGAAAGCTTTCTGAAGAGCTAAATGACACAACAAGAAAGTTCAGCTCAGTGGAGGAGTTTCTGCCTTGAATATAAAAGGTCCCTAGTTTGATTCCTGGCTCCTCTTAGAGTAGAGCTCCACTGGGATAGCAAACATCCTGCTGATACTTTAGACAGGGAAAACATAGACATTATTTTTGTATTAGCTTCCCTTGGGTCTATAATTTTTCCTAAAAACAGGCTACTTTTAAAAAAATTTAACTTAGTTTACTCAATAAAACCCACTTCAAAACCTGCAGAGGGAAGGATGCAGGAAAATTGATTGAACACCAGCAGCCTGAGAAATTTCACAGGGGCCTAAGAGGGAAGGTTGTTCTTCCTTAGGTTTGTTTGTTTGCTTGTGTTTTTTTTCCCTTCTCCTTCTTTTTCTTTAATATTTCTTGCCCCCTCCCTCTTTTTTTTTCTTTAATTAGGTGCTACTGGGTTGTTTCTTGTTTGCTGTGTTTCCTCTTTCTCGATTTCCCATTTTCAGTGTATAGCGATTATGTCTACCAATGCTATTTCTTTTCCTTCCTTCATCTTTCTACGTTCTGCTTTATGTTGTTGTTCTTACATTCCACCTCTCTTTATTTAGTCCTCAATTTTCTGGTTTTTTATTTCTATCTCATCTATTCTGTTTTCCTTCTTGTATTAAGTTTCTTTCTATTTTTCCTCACTTTTCTCTTTACCTCTCGCCTCATCATTCTGGCCTTTTAATTAAATCTATATAGTTTTCTCTATTCTGTTTCCCATTTCATTGTTGGTAGAGTAATTCCTATTACTCTACACTGCTTACATGAGTTAAATATTCATTTTCCTAAGTCTTATATGATTCCTTTTCTAAATTTTACTATTATTATTACTATTATCCTTTTTCTTTTCTTACCTCTTTCGATTTCTCTGACCCTAATCTTTTTCATTCAATGGAACATAGAAAACAAGATAATCGAACAAGAAGAACAAAGTGTGAAAGAGAAAATTTAACACACACACAAAACAGCAATTCAATAAAACCCTAAAGTAGAGAAAGAAGCTAATCAACTGAATAAACCCATCAAGATGAAAAGCTACCAGACAGCAATGAAAAATTAAAAGCCAGAACAAGAAAGAGGATGACATGGCACAGCCTAAACCACAAACCCAAAACCAGGAAGAGATGCAGAACATCAAACAAGTAAACAAAGCTGTCAAAACAAATATCATTGACCAATTTCATGTAAAGGAAAAGATTAAGGATATTAAGAAGACACTGGGAAAACATACTGAAGAAATTGTAAACTTACATAGAAAGATAACAGATATGATGGTGATGAATGACACAATCCAAGAAATCAAAAATACACTGGAAGCATGTAACAGCAGATTTGAACAAGCAAAGGACAGAATTAGCAATGTGGAAAGCAGTACATCTGCAATCAAACAGGTATTAGAACAGATAGATAAAAAGATAGAAAAAATCCAGTAGAGATTTAGGGATTTGAATGACAGCGCAAAATGCACAAACATATGCATTATAGGCATCCCAGGTGAAGAAGAGAAAGGAAAGGGAACACAAGAAGTGTTGGAGGAAATAATGGTTGAAAACTTCCCAACCTTGTTGTGGGAGATGGATGTACATGTCCGGGAAGCACAGCACACCCCTAACAGTATAAACCCCAAAAGGCCTACTCCAAGACATACACTTGTCAAATGGTCAAATGCTCAAGGCAATGTGAAAATACTGAAGGCAGCAAGAAAAAACACAACCATCACATACAAGGGAAGTTAAATAAGATTAAGTGATGATTTATACTATGAAACCATGGAGGCAAGAAGGCAGTGGTATGATATAGTTAAGGTAGGAGAAGAAAAAAACTTCCAGCCTAAAATTCTCTATCCAGCAAAGCTGGCATTCAAAAATGATGGAGAGTTCAAAATATCATGGATAAACAGAAATTAAGACAGTATGCCAATAAGAAACCTGCTCTTTAAGAAATATTAAAGGAAGTTCTGCAGGTTGAAAGGAAAAAAGAGGAGACAGAGAGTTGGAGTAGAGTGCAAGAACAACTAAAAATACAAAAAGAAAATAAAAACAATATATGACACATAAACCCAAAGAAACTATGGCTATTGAAGTAATTCCTTGAGAGAAATAACACTGAATGTTAATGAATTAAACTCACAAGTCAAGAGACACAGATTGACAGAATAGTTAAGGAAATATGACCCATTTATATGATGTCTAAAAGAAACTGACCTTGGACCCAGGGATTCAAGGATGCTGAAAGTGAATGACTGGAAAAGAATATTACAAGCAAACCATAACCAAAAAAGGATGGGAGTAGCTATACTAATACGGATAAAATAGACTTTAAATGCAAAAGTAGTGTAAGAGACAAAGATATACACTATGTATTAGTAAAGGGGTAATCATTCAATAAGAAAGAACAATCATAAACATTTATGCACCTAACCAGGGTGCCTCAAAATACATGAGGCAAACACTGGAAAAGCTAAGTGGAGAAATAGATGCCTCTACAATTATAGTGAGGGACTTTAATACACCATTATCACCATTACACAGAACATCATAATAGAGAATCAATAAAGAAACAAAGACCTTTAATAATACATTAGAGGTTGTGGACCTAATAGACATATACAGAACACTACACCCAAATATAGCAGGATATATATTCTTCTAGAGTGCACATGGATCATTCTCCAACATAGACCACATGTTAGGCCACAGAAAAATGCTCAATGAACTCAGAAAGATTGAAATTATACAAAGTAATTTCCCTGACCACAATGAAATGAAGCTGGAAATCAGGAAAGGCAAGAGAATCAGAGGAGGCACAAAGATATGGAAGTTAAACAACACACTGTTAGACAAACAGTGGATCAAGGAGGAAATTTCAAAAGAAATCAGTAACTACCTAGAAATGAATAAAAATGGCAAAACAAAATATCAAAATCTATGAGATGCAGCAAAAGCTGTACTGAAAGGGAAATTCATAGCCATAAATGCACATATCGAAAGAAAGAAAGAAAGAAAGAAAGAAAGAAAGAAAGAAAGAAAGAAAGAAAGAAAGAAAGAAAGAAAGAGCTAAAATCCAGGACCTAACTATATACTTGGAGGAATTGTAAAAAGAAAAGCAAACTAACCCCAAAGGAAGTAGAAAGTAGGAAATAAAAAAGATTAGAGCAGAACTAAATGATTTGGAAAATAAGAAAGCACTAGAAGAAAATAAACAAAATCACAAGCTGGTTCTTCCAAAAGATTAATAAAATTGACAAACCCTTAGCTAGACTAGCAAAGAAATATGAGAGAAGATGCACATACAGAAAATACGAAATAAGGAATGTGATATCACCGACTCCACAGAAATAAAGAGTATCATAAGAGGATACATTGAAAAATTATATGCCAAAAATAAGTATAATTTAGAGGAAACGAACAAATTCCTAGAAAGACACAAGCAGCCTATACTGATGAAAGAAGAAATTGATGAACTCAACAGAACTATCACAAGTAAAGAGATAGAGTAAGTGATCAAAACCTCCCAACTAAGAAGAGCCCAGGACCAGACAGATGCACAGGTGAATTGTTCCAAGCATTCTGGAAAGAACTAATAGCAAATTTGCTTAAACTCTTCAAAAATAGAAGTAGAAGGAACAATGTCTAACTCATTCTATGACTCCAACATTACCCTAATACCAAAGCAAAACAAAGAAGCCACAAGAAAGGAAAATTGCAGACCAATCTCTCTAATGAACCTAGAAGCTAAAATCCTGAATAAAATACTTGCTAATTGCATTCAACAACATATCAAACAAATTATACTCCATGACAAAGTCAGTTTCATCCTGGCTATGCAAGGGCAATTCAACATAAGAAAATCTGTTTAATCACATTAACAGATCAAAAGAAAAAAATCACTTGATCATCTCTGTAGATGCAGAAAAAGCATTAAAAAAACATGCAGCAGGCTTTCCTGATAAAAATACTGGAAAAGATAAGAATAGAATGAGACTTTCTGAACATGATAAAGAGTACACATGAAATACCCACAGCAAGCATCATATATAATGCAGAAATCTTAAAAGCTTTCCCTTTAAGATGGGAAACAAGACAAGGATGCCTATTATCACTGCTCCTATTTAATAATGTCTTAGAAATACTTGTTCAAGCATGGAAGGAAGAAAAAATGTAAAAGGAATTGAAATTAGAAAGGAAGATGTCAAAATTTCACTATTTACAGATGATATGATCCTATACATAGAAAGCCCTGAGAAATCTATAACGAAGCTTCTAGAACTTATAAATGAGTTCTGTAAAGTCACAGTTCATAAAATCAATGTGCAAAAACAAATAGCATTTACTGACTTGAAAAAACTACTTTTGAAATTTATGTGGAAGGGCAAGAGGCCCCAAATAGTCAAAGATATATGGAAAAAGGAAAATGATATTGAAGGAATGACATTACCTGACTTTGAAACATACTACAAAGCTACAGAAGTCAAAACTGCATGGTATTGGCATAAGGATAGACTTACTGACCAATGGAACTAACTTAAGTGTTCTGAGATAGATCCTTGCATATATAGTTATCTGATATTTGACAGGGCCACCAAGCCCACTCAACTGGGAGGGAATGGCCTCTTCAACAAAAGGTGCTTGGAGAACTGGATATCCATATTCAAAAGAATGAAAGCGGAACACCATCTCACACCTTATACAAAAATCAACTCCAGATGGATCAAAGGTTTAAATATAAGAACCAAGATCATAAAAACCTTGGATGATAATGTAGGAAAGCATCTGCAGGACCTGGTAACAGGAAATGGCTTCACTAATTTCACACCCAAAGCACAAGCAGTGAAAGAAAAAATGGATAAATGGGACCCCATCAAAATTAAAACCTTTTTCACCTCAAAGGAGTTTGCTAAAAAAGTGAAAAGACAGCCTACCCAATGAGAGAAAATATTTGGTAACCATATATCTGATAGGAGCCTAATATCCAGCATATATAAAGAAATCCTACATTTTGAACAAACACTTCTCCAAAGAAGAATTACAAATGGCTAAAAAACACATGAAAATATGCTCAACACCAGTAGCTAATAGGGAAATGCAAATCAAAACTATGAGATACCATCTTATACCCATTAGATGGTGTCTATTAAAAAACAGAGGACTACAAGTGTTGGAGAGGATGTGGAAGAAAGTGAACACTCATCCACTGCTGATGGGAATGTAGAATGATCCAGCCTTTTTGGAGGACAGTCTGGCGGTTCCTCAAAAACTAACTATAGATCTGCCATATGGCTCAGCAATTCCACTACTGGGTATAAATTCAGAAGAAATGAAAGCAAGGACATGAACAGATATATGCACTCCAATATTCATAGCAGCATTATTCACTATTACCAAAAGTTGGAGTCAACCCAAATGCCCATTAACAGATGAGTGAATAAACAAAATGTGGTATAAGCATACAATGGAATATTACTCAGCTGTAAGAACAAACACACAGGATAACATGGATGACTCTGAGGACCTTATGTTGAGTGAAGCAAGCCAGGCATTGAAGGACAAATATTACATGACCCCTCTGATATGAATTAAGGAATCGAGCCAACTCAGAGAGATATAGACTGGAAGATATGTTTACAGGAAATAGAAAGGGAGAA
>JAQZBX010061253.1:0-17138 GCA_029593785.1 Cabassous unicinctus
AGGAATCCAAGAAGCCTGAACCCTGGGCAAATGTCGGCAGCTGTCTTGCTCCAACACGTGACAATGGACTTTGGTGAGGGAAGAAACTTTTGCTTTATGGCCTGGTAACTGTGGACTTCTACCCCAAATAAATACCCTTTATAAAGACCAACCCATTTTTGGTATTTCACATTAGCACCCCTTTGACTGACTAATACAGTAAGTAACTGACGGACCCTCCCGTGAAGCCCATCTCCCCAGGCCTGTTCTAATCTCTCCCCACACTCTTACCTGGAACCCCTCAGCACCACGCAACTCTCTTACAGCTCTGTTCACACCCCTGCTTGAGGACAGAAATTATGTCTTAGTCATCTTCATGTCCTGTGGTATCTACTGCCTTGTACTCTACTCAGTAAAGCTTTGTTGAACTGAACTCAAATTTAGTTTTTTCACAATTCTGCTTTTGCAGGCTCCGGTATGAAATCATTGCCTGATGTCATGTCACTAGTGTTGAGAAAAAGAAAAGAAAGCAGCCACAAAAGAGTGCTGTTTATTTAGTTAAGCTTATGTTTTTTCCAGTCGATAACCTCCTTGGTTTATTGCCTTTGATAGAAGATTCTGACAACACCCAGGAAGCACTCCTAAGGTTGAGGGCCATTCTCCTACAAGCTCCACTTCCATCAGAAGTTGAACCTTCATATAAATACCTCTTTATGGTTTCCCCACTGACTTCAGGGACTGAACTTTCAATTCTGAAAAAGTTTATAAAGGGCAGAAACAAAATGAAGAATGCCTGGCCCAAGCTGCTGCATCAGTGAGGACCCTCGACTGTTACTTTTATTTTGAGGTGGGCAATTTGGAAGATGGGTTGTCAGTCTTCACATGAGATTGCTCTTTGAGAAAACACTGCAGCCTTGCGTCACCGTAAGCCTCAGTGGTGAGTAATTCAGCAGTGGGCATCAGATGTTAGGCCCCTCTGGGGAGCCTCAGGCAGAGGTCTTGGGGATGAGGTGGTCTTCAGTCCCTGGGAAGCTATCCATGTTGGAACATGAGCCACAGCTCTGCCTGCATCCTGTACTTTGTGCATCCCAGCCTCTGCTGACACACCAGGCCTCAGATCACTGCCGGGGTTGCCAGCTGCAGAGACAACATCCATGACTCAAAGCCGTGGTCATCGTGAAAGCAGCAAACTGGGTAAGGGAATGGATGAGAATAAACCACAGGCCTCCTCTTTTTTCTGGCTGAGGAAGAGGCAATCAGCTGCATTCTCCTCACGTCTTGATAATTTATTTTATTTTATTTTTTTAAAATATTGGAACACATCCCACTGTGGAGTCAGTATTAAGCAAACACGTTCACCTGGGGAGGTGTCATGGTGTGGTAACATCCAAGTAGACATGAGGGTCTGGTTCTGAAATGCGTTCAGTGACAGTTCATTCCCAGAGCTTTCTGGAGAAGATTTCAGCCATTACTGACACATGAGAAAACATGAACTTCAAGATTCTGCTTCGAGCTTTAAGGGGTTGTGTACATGTTAAGTGTCAGAGGGGGCAGGGAGCCATAGGCTGCTCAGTGTCCTCTATGTTCTACGCTCTCTTCATGCTAGAGACAGGCTGAGAAAGGCACCTTCAACTACAGGAAAGTTTGGCAAAACAAACTTAAAATATAAACTCAATCCTGGTGCCACCAGAAGAGGGGTGAATGTTAGAGCAGGGGTTGGCAAGTATTTTCTGTAGAGGACCAGATAATAAATAGTTTGGGCTTCAAGGGCCATCAGGTTTCTGTCACAACTACTCACTTCTGCCATAATAGCCTGAAAGCAATCATAGACAACAAACAAATGAATGGGTGTGGCTGTTTTCCATTAAAAAAAAATTATTTGCACACACACAAAAAAGATAGTAGGGGAATTGTGGGAAGATTGCAGAATAGGAAGCTCCAGGAATCAGTCTCTCCATCAGAACAACTATACAACTATTAATTAGGCAGTAAGTGTCTGACTCAACTATTTTGAAACTCTGGAGCTCAGTAGAACACTGTGCAGCATCCAAGGAAGAGTGGAAGGAAGATGCTGCTCAGTCTCGCAGCAGGCAGCAGTGAAGTCCTAAGACTCAGGCCCCTGGTGCAACTTGCTGGTGTCAGGGTGGGATATAAAGACCTAATTCCCAAGACCCAAGACTGTGAGGAGGGCTGACTGCTGATCACTGCTTTTGATCAGTTACTTTAGGTTGCTGGGGATCCAGCTCTGAGGGCCATTGTTCCAACCTGTCCTGGGTGAAAGCTGTAAAAAAGTCTTAAAGTCGGTACCATTCTTCAAAACTATGGAAAACAGTTAAAGGGCTTCATTAACTTCAAGAAAACACAGTTTCAAAGAACCCTGGGAGCTCCTGGCACCCTTGATGGCTCCTCCATCCCCACCTCTCCAGGCAGTGTGGGGAGCCCTTTGAGGGTCCCTGACCTCCTTGTTCCTGGGAAACTCTGACCTAGAAAACTCCTCTCAAGTTGGGGTCTCCCTCCATACCCCCTCCAGGCAAAAGCAGCTTGGGACAGTGAAAATGGTCAAATGGCCTGGCGCAAAGGCTTGCCTGCTTTAGGTCCAATGGCAGAGCACAGAGGGAGAAACTCTGTTTCCTAGTGAGCGGTGGGGATATTCAAATTCCTGTAGACAGCAAACTCCTAAGGCCACTAGGAAGCACAAGCCCAGGACAAGACACAGGCAAAGACAAGACAGGGAGGGCTCTGCACTTTGCATTTGTCTTAGGCTGACCTTGATAGTAGAGCTGAAGTCTGAAGGAGAGCACCAGCCAATGCAAAGTCAATTTGCAAAGACTGTGAAAGGTGTTTTCTGAATTGCTTTGTTTGGTTTTGTTAGCTCCTAGCACCCAAGATAATCTCTGTCATATCAACAGCTGGATACAAACTCAAGACACAGACAGTTAAGGGACTAAATTCCAGGATACAAACTCAAGAAATAGACATTTCAGGGAATAAATCCTAGAGTTAACATTTTAATATATTAAAATGTACAGTGTGCAACAAAAGATTACAAGACAATGAAACAGGATATGATGGTCCATCCAAAGAAAGAGGATAAAAATCCAGGAAACATCACCAAAGAAGACCAAATTGAGGACATACCAGACAAAGACTTTTTAAAAAATGATCTTCAGTATGGATCAAGGAGATGAAGGAAAATGCAGAGAAAGAACTAAAGTATATCAGGAAAATAATGAATGAACAATATGAGAATTTAGATAAAAAGATAGAATTTAAAAAAGGAATCAAACAGAACTACTGGAATTGAAGACCACAATAAGTGAAATGAACAATTCCCAGGAGGGTTTTAAACAGCAGATTGGAGCTAGAAGAAGAAAGAATCATTGAACTCAAAGATAAGACAACTGAAATAAGTCAGGCTGAGAAGCAGAAAGAAAAAAGAATTAGGTAAAGTGAAATTAGCCTGAGAGATCTTGGGACACCATCTAGCATACCAATATACACATTGTGGGAATTCCAAAGGGAGAAGAAGGAAAGGAGCAGAAGGAATAGTCATAAAAACAATAACAGTAAATTTTGCAAACTTGGCAAAGGTGTGAATACACACATCCAAAAAGCCTAATGAACACCAAATGGGATAAACTTGAAGAAAAACATACCCCATCACATATCGATCAAACTATTGAATGCCAAAGACAAGGAGAAAGTTCTGAAAGCTGTGAGAGAAAAGCAATGTGCTATATACAAGGGAGTCCCAATTAGATTAAGTGCTGCTTTCTCCTCAGAAACTGTGGAGTTGAAATGGGTTGAAATACTTAGAGTGCTGAGAGAAAACAACATCCAGCAAGTTTTAAAAATGAAGGAGAGATTAAGACTTTCCCAGAAAAACAAAGGGTGAGGGAGTTCATTACCACTAGACCTGCCTACAAGCAATGCTAAACAGATTCTTCAGACTCTAGACAGTGTCTAGACAGAAGTTCCAAGCAGCATAAAGAAATAAAGTCCTCTGGTAAAGGTAACTACTGGGTAATTACAAATGTCAGTACTATTATATTGTATTTTTTGGTATGTAACTCACTTCTTTCTTCTTACAGATGCAAAAAGGCAAATGCATAAAGAGTGATGATAAATCTATGGTTTTGGACATACAAGGCACAAAAATATAATTTGTAACAAGTACAAAAAAAAGTGAGGAGTGGGGACCGAGGGATATGGGAACATAGTATGCTATTGTAGTTTGTATCAGAAAATGATTAAATATTTAGGATGCTAAATTTTTACTCCATGGTAACCATAAAGAAAATGTACGAAAAATGTATCTCGAAAGAAATGAGAAGGGACTCAAAATGGTACCAAAAAAACACAAATAAATATGAAAGTAGTCATTAATGGAAGAATTAAGGGTCAAAAATGGTATAAGACTTACAAAGACTAAATAGCAAACTGGCAGAAGAAAGTCCTGCATTATCAGTAGTGACGTTAAGTGTAAATGGATTAAACCCTCCAGTCAAAAGGCAGGGATTGGAGAATGGTTAAAAAACCCAAGCCAACCATATGTTGTTTACAAGAGACTCACCTTAAATTCAAAGACATAAATAGGTTGAAAATGAAAGGATGTAAAGAAATATGCCAAGCAAGTAGTAACCAAAAGAGAGCTGGGGTAGCTCTACACTATCAAACAAAATAAACTTCAAGTAAAAACTGTTATGAGGCACAAAGGAAGTCATTATATACTGATAAAAGGGACAATTCAAAAGAAGACATAACAATTATAAATATATATGCACCTAACAGCTGGGCCCAAAAATATATGAAGCAAATATTGACAGATTTGAAGGGAGAAATAGATGGTTCTACATTAATAGTAGGAGAATTTAATATACCACTTTCAATAATGGATAGCACATCTAGAGAGAGGACTAGATGACTTGAATGATACTCTAAACCAACTAGACCTAACAGACATATATAGAACAATTTACTCAACAGAAGCAGAATACACTTTCTTCTATAGTGCAGATGGATCATTCTCCAGAATATACCATAGTCTATGTCACGAAACATGTCTCAGTAGGTTAAAAAATATTGAAATCATATAATGGATCTTCTCCAACCACAATGGAATGAAAGTAGAAATCAATAACAGAGGGAGAAATGGAAAATTCACAAATATGTGAAAATTAAACAATCTACTCATAAACAATCAATGTGTCAAAAAGGAAATCACAAGAGAAAGTAGGATATATCATGAGGTGAATGAAAATGAAAACACAACATACCCAAACTTAAGGGATGCAACAAAGGCAGTGTTGAGAGGGAAATTTATAGCTCTAAGTGTTTACATTAAAAAAGAAGAAAGATCTCAAATCAGAGACCTAACCTCAAAATGCAGAATCTAAAAAAGAACAGCAAACTAAACCAAAAGCGAGTAGAAAGAAGGAAATAACAAAGATTAGAACAGAGATAAGTGAAATAGAGAATAATAAAACAATAAAGGGAATTAAAAAAACCCAAAAGTTGATTTTTTGGGAAAGATTAATAAAATTCACAAACCTTTAGCAAGACTGACAAAGAAAAAAAACTAAAATCAGAAATGAAAAGGGGACATTACTACCACCCCACTGAAATAACTGAAATAAAAAGAACTATAAGAGAATAGAATGAACAACCATTCGTCAACAAATTAGATAAACGAGATGAATCTCAAGAGGCTCCTGTCTGGCTTGGGGAGGTGTTCACATGTGAGCTGAGGCACAGGCTCCCATCTTGGCAGCCCACTTACTGGGGGAGGTGCTGGGGGGTATGGCTGATAGAGATTCTGGTTGGCGTTTCAGCCCTTAGTGTACAACTAAGTCCTCACCCAAGAGCTCTTCAGCTGAATACAATTGCTCCTCCCCAGTTGTGTAGGGCCCCCAGAGGAGTTGGGGCTAGTGCAGTTTCCCAGGGTCAGCAGGAGCCAGTGCTGGAATGAAGGAGAGCCTCCGAGGAGGTTGTCTCCTTCCAGAGGTAGAATATTTACCCCTTCCCAAGCGTGCCTACTGGCCCTTGGAAAGCTGTACCACAAGACGCTGCTCTGCACATGGGAATAACTGTCCTATGTAGGTCCTGGGACAGACTCCAGGAGAGTTCAGATTAAAAGCCAACTCTGCCCTGCTCTCTTGAGAAATACATGAGGATGGAGAATAAGTATACTTTGCTAGGCCCCAGTGTCTACTGAGAGGAGAGCTAACAAAATGAGTTCCCCATGAAACACTAACTACATTAGCACCTCCTCCACCGCCTCAGCCTCGAAGGAGAGGCTAACATTGGGTGGAGGTTTTGAAGGACCTGTCCAGAGGGAAGGGAACAGAGGGAAGTGGAACAGCCAGGCTGAAGCAGAGAGTTGGAGAGCCTAGGGAGTGGACAATGTCTTGGAGGGGTCCACAAGTAATCTGCTCTCCCACAGGGACTTCAAGGAGGCACTTGGGTGCAGCCAGTAAGGTTGAACCCAAGGCAAAAAGCCCCCATGTCCAAGCTTGGCCCAGGAATGGCAGAGCCCCCATCTTCAATGACCATTGCTGAGTCTGACAATGAGTCATCAGTACTGACCAGTGAGGACCAAACACCAGAAGGTCCTTGCTGTATGTCCTTCAGGACCCTGGGGTGGGGGTAGGGAGAGAAAGTCTCCCTTGAGACTGAGATTGGATCCCTCCACTCCATGGTGAGTAGGGGTGGGACCCAGCAGATTAAATCTGATTTAGAGAAACAAACACAACATGTATTACACATCAAGTTGTGGAGTTCATGCTCTTAAGCCTGCCTTAACCAAAAGACCAGAGAGAAATATTAAAAACTTAACACTGTAGAAATTAAATAACAATACAGGTGAAGACCTAAAGCTACCCATAATTACAAAGTGGGAAGCGAGACAGGAAGTGCTCAAGTAGAGGAAGGGCTGGTTCCACCGTTCATCAGAGGCCCTAGGCCTTCCTGAGCTGCCTGGAACTCAACCCTGTTGATCCAAAACCACCCTCCAGGTCTCAGTTTTAAATGCCAAACTTTCTCACCAATCCCAGGCCCCCAACTAGGTGAGACTCCCTTGTTATTCTCTCCATCAGCACATCTCAGCTGAATTCATCCCAGTTCTCATAAATGCATGATTCCTCACCAGACTTCAGCTCTGCAAGATCAGGGATGGTGTTTTGTTCACTGAGGTACCTCTAATTCCCAGCACGGTGCTCAGAATTTCGCTGGTTCTCCAAAACAGGCGTAGACTGGAATGAATGTGTTGAACGATGCTATTCTGAATTATTACCCAAGGGATTTTACCTTCCTGGCTACTACTCTCCCCTCCCCTACCTCTCTCATAGCCCCTCATCAGGAAATCTGGAGATAAGGATAAGCTGAAGCTTGCCATGTCATGGAGGGAAGAACACATCAAAAATAGAAGCAAAATCCCGACAGAACAAGAATCTATTCAGGCTCTCTCTGCCTAGAGGGGCCTGCACCAAATCTTAGTATTTCCATCTTTCTCTCCCATTTCTCAGCAAGCTCTGTTCTTTCCCCCATTTTCCAAATAAATTCTTTTCACTGGCCTAACTAAAAAAAAAAAAGAAAAAATATTCCTGATGCTGGGGCGTATTCTTTACCTCAGTGTGGTGATGGTTTCACAGGTATATATATAAGTCAAAATTTACCCAATTGTACACTTGAAATATGTGCAGCTTATTGTATGCCAAATACACCTCATTCAGTCTGTTAAAAGAAAAAGCTTGGCGGAGTGGGTGTCGCTCAGTGGTTGAGTGCCTGCTTCACATGTGTGAGGTCCCGGGTTCAATCCCTGGTACCTCCTTAAAAAAGAAGTGTGGCTTTTGGGTTCTCTGTTGAACTTTTGAATGTTGAAAACAGAGATAAGTTTTGAAAGCCTGGTACTTAAAAAAGAAAGAAAGGGGCTTTTTGAATTTCAGACTTTAAAATATCAAGAGCTGGGCTGTGGCGGGCACAGCGCGCTGAGACTAAAGCCTTGCTGCCCACTCTAGCGGCGTTAGCAGCACTGGAGGCCGCACTGACGCACGCATAGCTGGGCCTCACCCTCAGGGCTTCTGACGTAGTAGGTCGGGGTGGAGCCTGAGAATGTGCATTTCTAACAAGTGGTCCGGAGAGCACACTGAGAGCCACTCGTCTAGACTTCGGAAGGAGGGAGGAGGTAAACACCACCCTCCCACCTCGGAAGACAGGATTTAATTAGCGGGCAAGGGAGGAAGACTGGCCTGGACATGTCAGAGCTTGAAGGTAGAGGTGCTGTGTGCTTCTGCCTCAGGCCAAACTCCAAGTGGGGGCAGGAGGGGGAGAGGGCAGATTGGTCAAAGCTGTTAACGGCTGGTCTCTCCAGGATGTAGCCCGGGACACAAGCCTCGTGGAGAATCTTGTGCCCACAGGCCTGGCCGTGGACGAGCACCATCTTGGTGGCTGGGCACGGGTGGGACACAGTGGCTTGGGAACATCGGCATGGTCCAGGGAAAGCAGCGCAGATCTCCCACGTCCTGGGACAAGGGGGACAAGGAGTGCATGGGTCCAGCCACTGAAGACCTCAGCAGGGTCGGCGACACCAGCAAGATGCCCACATGCAGGCAGGGTGAGTGCTCCTCACAGTGGCCAGCACACGCAGAGGGGCGGACGTGCTCGCAGCCACCCCAGGAACTTAAGTCATCCTGCAGAGCAGTTATTCAGAAGGAGCCTGATATTTAAACTGGAGATGACCGATTCTACTGAACCAGCAAGATTGCGTTTTCTACCATCAGCGGAAATGAAGTTTAAGAGCTAAGGTAATTTTAAGAGACAAAGACAGTTGTGTCTTTACGCACTTGAATTGCTGCCTTTGGGGCTACTCAGTTTTAAACCTGTTAGAAATGCATTAGGTTTGCATTGCTGTGGGCTGAGGGAGACAAGCACGTCTTCTTGGAAGAGCTGGAAGTTGGAGGTTCAGTAGGAGTTTGGGGGCACATCAGAAGGGGAAGGAGAACAAGAAAAAGCAGAGATAAGAAAGTCCAACCTTTCACCCTGACGTGGGTGGAAGAACAAAAGGGAATTTGAGTTCTCAGTCTGTCTCCCCAAACCCTCAGCAGATGCAGGAAGCTCTAAGCCTGGTTTGGCTAAAAGGTTAGCTAGGTGGGGGAACCTGGGCAGGTGCTTCAGTCCGACTCTAGCCTCTAATCAGCTGGGTGGAGAGCGCCCGGCGACCCGGCGCTCTCCACCCAGCAACGCCAAAGCTGTCAGTGTGTGGGGCTGGTGGCGCCTGCTGAGGGATGCGGCTCAGCTGGGAGCAAAGGAGGTGGCAGTCAAGAGGACAGTCACCTTTGAGAGCTAACTGTCATTATTCAGCAAGTTGTTTTCCTTCAATGAGACTTCAAAGACAGATTGTAGCAGTTACAAAAGACACGTCTTGCTCTGCTAAAATGAAGGATTTAGAAATAAGTTGCAGAATATGCAATTAAGTAGCAGATGCTTGGTATTCTGGGGAAAAACAATTACATCTTATTTGCAAACCTGTATTGACAATCTACTGTGGGCAGGTGCTGGGAAACAGAAGATGAAGGTAAAGTCCTTGTCTTTGGGAGGCTTGAAACCAGTTAATTTCATTTAAAATGCTCTCTTTACACAATGAGCTACAACTTCACACCCACTAGGATGGATATATTCAGAAATACAATAACAAGTATTGTTGAGGATGTGGAGAAATTGGAACTCTCGTACATTCTGGTGGAAAGGTAAAATGGTGCAGCCACTATGGGAAACAGGTAGTTCCTCAAAAAGTTTAACATAGAGGTACCATATAACTCAGCAATGCCACTCATACCAAGAAAATGAAAAAATATATGTACACGCAAAAACTTGTTCACAAATAATCATAGCAGCACTATTCATAATAGCCAAAATGCGGAAACAACCCAAATGTCCCTCAACTGATGAATGGATAAACTAAATGTGGCATTTCTATACAATGGAATATTACCTGGCACTAAAAAGGAATTAAGTACTAATACATGCTACAATATGGATGAGCCTTGAAAACGTTACGCTAAGTGACAGGCCAGACATAAAAGGCCACATGATGTATAATCCCATTTATATGAAATGGCCAGAAGAGGTAAATCCAGAGAGGTAGAAAGTAGATTAGGGAAGCGGATGTGGCTCAAGCAGTTGGGCATCTGCTTAACACATGGGAAGTCCTGGGTTCGGTTCCCGGTGCCTCCTAAAGAAAACGAGCAAGACAGCAAGCTGACACGAGGGCCTGGTGGGGCAAGGTGACACAAGATGACGCAATGAGATGATGCAATGATGAGACACAACAAGGAGAAAAAATGAGAGACAACAAGCAGGGAGCAGATGTGGCTCAAGAGATTGAGCGCCTCTCTTCCACACGGGAGGTCCCGGGTTTGGTTCCTGGTGCCTCCTAAAAAGATGATGAGCAGACACAGAGAGCGCACAATGAACAGACATAGAGAAAAGACAGCGAGCTCAGACAACAAGGGGGGCGGGGGGAGAAATTAATGAATAAAATAAATCTTAAAAAAAAAAAAAAAGAAAGCAGATTAGTGGTTGCCAGGAGTTAAGAGGGGGAAGGTGGTGGTGGAGCGTGACTGCTAATGTGTTTGGGGTTTCCTTTTGGGGTTATGAAATGTTCTGGAAATAGGTGATGGTCATGGCTGCACGACTTTATGAATATGCTAAAAACCACTTGGATTGTACACTTTAAAAAGGTGAATTTTATGTCATGTCAATTAAAAAACTCTTTAGGAACACATTTGCACTCACACTTAGGTCCACATACACAGTCTTTGATGACCATGGCAAGTACCTTCTATTAATAATTTTTTTCTTTTCCTCTTGCAACACTCCCAAGAGGAAAAATACTATTTGAAAATACCATCAAATTTGCCCACATGAGTGACTAGAATGGTGTCTAATAAATTAGTTTTTAATGAAAAGGCAAGAAATTTCTTTTATAGTTTAAAGCATCTGATGAAGAGGGTATGGTTTCACTCTCATGCGCCATCTTAAAGAGGGATTTAATAGTTCCTCTGATCTTCTAAATATTCAAAAGAACTATTTCTGAAACTGAAGTTTAAATGGAGAAAGCAGGATTTAAGAAGGTGCAGCTTCAAAGCTGGAATTCCTGAAGCTATATGGATGTTATAAAACGGTGCCACATAATAAAATTAAAGCACTCCTAACAATGATGAGGGCAGTCTTTTGTGACTAAGAGAACTTCTTACAGGGCTCAAACATAGCTGGTGGACTGAAGAGGAAGGCAAAACTGTTTTACATGCAGAGTTTATTTTATAGGAATGGCAGTACCTGCTGGGTCTTACTTCACAGAGATTTTTGAAAATCAAGGGAATATATATGAATGTGCTTTGCTCCCTCTAAAGAAATGTGACATATAAATTCAAAACATTATCATTTTAATTCAATAAAAGTTTATGGAAATGATATAAAATCACCCGGTGAATTCTAGTTTGTGTTCAAATTACCTACACAAAACATTTTTCACTCATTTCATAAAAGATAGTTATAGCCCTGTTTCTTTTCATTTGTGAGAGCTTGAGATGAAATAAACCCCTTCCTGGTAAGGGGGTGATGAGCTGTCAAATCTTTTGTAAGGATTGTTTTAGCAATGAAAGTAGATACCAGCAGTTACACACACGGGCATACTTGATGACGCTCCCTCACCTTGCCGTGAGAAGCGCTGAAGCAGCTGTTTTTTAATTCTAAATTCCTGATTGAGCAGTTGTATTCATAAAATTTTAAATAAGCTAAGTATGCCAGGCTTCTCTCTCTCCCTTTCCCTCATTCTCTCTTATTAAACAGATCCTAACAATTTGAAACAGGGCTTTCCTAAAACAATTTAGGTAAGTCTTAAAAATGCGTCAGAAGTGAGAGGGAAAGTCTGCGTGCCCCTGCTCTCTCCCCCCGGCTCCGAGCAGGGCAGGGGCCTGGGCCTGCAGCTCTCGGAGCCCTGGCCAGTCTGGAGTGGGCATGGCCAAGGGATTTCTTTGGGGCTTTGTCAGAATAAAGCTCCAGAGATTCCGTTCCCCAAGGAACACAGACGTCTCCCCTGAGCAGGTGACGCGGGACCCTCCCATCCAACAAGACTTTTCCTCAGTCCTTAACCCTGCTCCAGGCAGACCCCACACCTTCCCTAAGACCTCGGACCCCCACAGTTACTTTGTGACAGCCCTATTTGGGCATTTCTACCTGAGACTCCAAGCAGAACTAATGTCCACATCTGCTCCGCAGCTCACCCTGGGATGGGAAGGAGGACAGGTTTCTCTTTACTGACCCAGCTGTAGCGCCTCATTCCTTACCAGGAGAACCTTCTGCAGTTAACTCAAATCACCAGATTGAGACTCTTTATGTTACAAAAAGGCGGCATGTGACAAACCTACAGAATGTGGCACAGCCCTAGCTTTGGCAGGAAGTTTCCTTGTCCTTCACTCTCACTCTCAAATGCAAGACCACCTACTTGCATACAAATTTCTGAACAGGACTTAAACCAGGCCTTCCTTGGGCAGGACCCAAAAGGAAAACACAAAAACCAAAAAACCACTAATTTGGCTGATATGTATATTGCTGACTATCAACAGCATCGAAAAACCCAGCTTGGGGGGCTGTCCTTAGGCCCAGCAGTGAGTTACCAGCTTCCGAGGAGCTTTATCTCAAAGCCACTTTCCACTGGAGCTAGACGGGAGCTGGGGGGCAGCTGGCTCACAGCCGGGGAACACGTTCTGAAGGCCTGCCAAGCACAGACTCTTTTCCTGGGTTGCTGGGTCTGGTTTTATTTTGGCCTTATCAGATTCTGGCTGGACTTTATACTAGTATTGCCAGCCCATTTGTTATGCCCATAAAATAATAATGCTAGCCATAAAAACAATGAATAATAGCAACAGTAGATCCTATCTACTCAGCATTTATAATGTGCCCAAAGCTGGGCTGTAAATCTCATTTAATCCTCACACATTCGTAGAGGTTAAATAACCTTAAACACATGCCAGCTAGTAAGTTTTACCTGAATCCCAAACCAAAGTATCCAACATTTGGTGTATTCTCCCCCCAACTCACCCTACTATTATTTTTTAAGTATATTTTTATTATAGAAGTTGTGAACGGACAAAACAATCATGCTCATGTGCAGAACTCCCATACAACACCCCTCCATCAATACACCACACCATGGTGGAACATTTGTTACCGAGTGTGAGATATCACCAGACTATTACCACTAACCATGGTCCATAGCGTTTTCCATACTCTCTCATTATCAACACAGTACATCTTTGGCATAGATGCAGGAATATTACAGTATTGCTGTTAACCACAGTCCATAGGTCACTCGAGTTGTATTTTTCCCATGCTTCTCCACATTCCCACTGCCCTGCAATAGTGACGTACATCTGCTCTAGTTCACAGAAGGACAGTCTTGCATCTGTACCATCAACCACAATTCTCATTCACATGTGGGTTAACTGTGTTATTCAGTCCCTAGATTATTCTCTAGCTTTCTTTCAATTTACATTTATATCCCTAGACTACCCTTTCCAGTCACATTCCCACTTATAAACCAGCTGTTACTCACTATAATGTGTTACCATCAACTCTATACATTTCCACACTTTTACAGTAAGGTTAATGAGAACTTTTACATACATTAAGCATCAGAAGTCCATCTCAGCCCCCCTTTTATCTCCTTTAAGAATCCACCACCTACCACCAGGTCTTGAAAATGTTTTCCTACATTTTCTTCCAGAAGCTTTATGGTTCTTGCTTTTATATTTAGGTCTTTGATCCATTTTGAGTTCATTTTTATATAAGGTGTGAGATAGGGGTCCTCTTCCTTTCTTTTGGCCATGGATATTCAGTTCTCTCAGCACCATTTGTTGAATGGGTTGTTCTGCCCGAGCTGGGAGGGTTTGACAGGCTAGTCAAAAACCACTTGACCATAGATGTTGAGGGTCTATTTCTGAACCATCAATTTGATTCCTTTGGTCTATGAGTTTGTTTTTATGCCAGTACCATGCTATTTTTTATCACTGTAGCTAGGTAATATGATTTAAAGTCTGGAAGTGACAGTCCTCCAGACTCCACTTTTTCTTTTTAAGATGTTTCTGGCTATTCAAGACCCCTTACCCTTTCAAATAAATTTGATAATTGTGTTTTCCATTTCTTTATAAAATGCTGGTGGGATTTTTATTGGGATTGCATTGAATCTGTATATCAATTTGGGTGGAATTGACATCTTAATGATATTTAGCCTTCTAATCCATGAGCATGGAATATTCTTCCAATTATTTAGCTCTTTTTTGATTTCTTTTAACAATGCATTGTAGTTTTCTGAATACAAGTGCTTTACGTCCTTGGTTAAGTTTATTCCTAAATATTTGATTATTTTGTCACTATTGTAAATGGAATTTTTCCCCTGAATTCCTCCTCAGATTGTGTATTACTAGTGTTTTTAAAGTCTATTTCATCTGAAATAAGTATAGCTACTCTGGCTTTTTTTTTTTTTTTTTTTTTTTTTGTTACTGTATGCGTGGAATATCTTTTTCCAGCCTTTGACTTTCTCTATTGGTATCCTTGGCTCTAAGGTGAGTCTCTTGCAGACAGCATATAGATGGTTCATATTTTCTTATCCATTCCGCCAGTCTGAGTCTTTTGATTGGGGAGTTAAATCCATTAACATTCAATGTTATTACTGTAAAGGCAATTCTTATTTCACCCATTTTGACTTTTGGGTTTTATCTGTCATTTTATTTTCACCACTTTTTTGAGACTTTCAGTTACTTTTGCTGACATAATCTTCATTTCTAGACTCACTTCTAAGCCTCTCTCTCCTGTCTTTTCTTTTTCAGACTGTAGGACACCCTTTAGTATTTCCTGCAAGGCTGGACTCTTTGTTATAAACTCTCTCAGTTTCTGTTTATCTGTGAATATTCTAAACTCACCCTCATTTTTTAAAGACAATCTTGCCGGATATAAGATTCTTGGCTGAAAGTTTTTCTCTTGCAGTATCTTAAATATATCATACCACTGTCTTCTTGCCTCCATGGTTTCTGATGAGAAATCAGCACTTAATCTTATTGGGTATCACTTATACATTATGCATTGCTTTTCTCTTGCTGCTCTCAGAATTTTCTCTTTGTCTTTGGCATTTGACATTCTGATTAGTATGTGTCTCGGAGTTGGTCTATTCATATTTTTTCGGATGGGAGTATATTGTGCTTCTTGGACATGGACATCTATGTCCTTCAATAGGGTTGGGAAATTTTCTAAATTATTTCTTCAAATATTCCTTTTGCCCCTTTTCCCTTCTCTTCTCCTTCTGGGACACCTATGACACCTATGTTTGCACATCTTTTGCTGTCATTTAGTTCCTTGAGAACTTGTTCAATTTTTTCCATTCTTTTCTTCATCTATTCTTTTGTATGTTTGCTTTTGGAGGCCATGTCTTTAAGCTCACCAATCCTTTCTTCTCCCTCCTCAAATCTGCTGTTATATGTATTTTTCCAGTGTATTTTTAATTTCATTTATTGTGCCTTTCATTACTGTAATATCTGCTATTTTTCTATGTATGCTTTCAAATTCTTCTTTGTGCTCATCCAATGTCGTCTTAATATCCTTAATCTCTTTAGCCATCTCATTGAGTTTATTAAGATTTGTTTGAACATCTATGATTAATTGTCTCAACTCCTTTATGTCATCTGGAGGCTTATCTTGTTCCTTTAACTGGGCCATATCTTCCTGTTTCTTAGTATGGATTGTAGGTTTTTGTTGGTGTCTTGGCATCTGGCTTACTAGATGTATTTATTCTGGGCACAGTTTCTATCTTTAGTTTAGGGCTTTCTTGCCCTTTTTCCCTTGCTGGTTGAGTAGTAGCTGGTGCTGTAAGCTGTGGAGGTTCAAGGTGCCTGCATTGTCCCAGGGACCGATGAAGCGCCTCCCAACTTTCTCCTTTTCCAGGGTAGGGATGGAGCCACAGCTGTGTATAATATTCCAAGTCGTGCAGGGCTAGACTGTAGTTACCCGTAGAGACTCAAGAAGGCATGCCCTTCCTTCCCCTGCCTTGGGAGGGGATGGAGCTGCAGGTTTTGGCAGCAATCTATGCCGTGTGGGTCCAAAATGACTGCAGATGCCCTGGTAGAGTTCTGACTACTCAGTCTGTGCCAGCTGAATATAGCTGCAGTTACCTGGAGAGGCTGGTGCAGGTCCCGCCAGCCTCCTCCCTACCAGAGGTGGGGCTGAAGCCTTGGCTGGAGCTGCAATCCAGTCTGGATGGAAAGAAGCTGGTCCCTACCCTCACTGTGATTTTCAGTCTGCCCCGCTTCCCCTCATGCCAGGGGTGGAGTCAAAATGGCAGCTCTGGCCTCTTTCTGACTTGGACACGTTCAAATTTCAGTTGTTCTTAGGATTATACTTTAGCCTGCCGAATTTACTCTCAGTAGCTGAAGTTGGTGGCAAACTGTCTCTTCCTTCCGTTTTTGGGAAGTGGAGCTTCCAATTCCAGCCACAGAATAGCTCCTGAGGCAGCTTGTGCCGCCAGTGGAGGATAGGCACTGGCTTCCGGGGCATGGAGGGCTCTACTTATGACTCTTCTCTTCAGATGGGCAGTCTCCTTCTTCCATTCTTTCAAGGATGTTGCAAGATGCTCTTCTGGTCTCCTGGGATCTCCAAACAGGTGCTTTACATAGCTCTGGGTGATTACTAACTGACCTGTAGCACGAGTTGACTCTAGGAGCTCCTTACTCTGCTGCCATCTTGCTGGTTGTTGTCTAATAATTTTTTAAAATTTTAATTAAAAACATTTTTTTTTGAGGTACTGGAGCTGGGGATTGAAACCAGGACCTCCTATGTGGGAAGCCAGTGCTCAACCACAGAGCCACACTGGCTCCCCTGCCTGTTTGCTTGTTGTTTTTTTGTTATTGTATTGTTTTTAGGAGGCACTGGGAACCAAACCTTGGACCTCCCATGGGGGAAGCAAGCGCTCAACCACTCGAGCCACATCTGCTCCCTATTAATTTTTTTTTAAATAATGAGGATCCAAATAAGGTCTACACTTTGCAAAGGACAGATTTGTCTCCTAAGCCACTTTTAATTTACAGCCTCTTTCTTTCCTCCCCCCCCCCCCC
>JAQZBX010061254.1:5171-17244 GCA_029593785.1 Cabassous unicinctus
AAAAAAAAAAAAAAAAAAAAAAATGGTTTTCAGGCACTTATCATTGTATCATTTAGGTGGTTAGAGAGTTGAAACCTTTACAAACTTGATGTCAATAGAAAACTACTTCAGCCCCATTGCTTAGCTTTAAGTAGCATTGCTTTCTTAATGTTTTAGGTAATTCATACTATGCAGACCCAGCAGCTTGAGCAGAGCTTGTGTGCAGAAAGCATTGAAAAAAAACTTGCCTCCATTAGGAAAAAGAACAATTGATATGCAGTTATAGCCCTATTTGCTTCTTAACCTCTGTTTTATGACACTCATTTATTTAACTTTGAGGATTGAAATGATTGATGAAAATGTTGTGAGTTGTCCAGGGAGAAAAATACAGGGTGAGGCTGTGGGCAGAGGCAAAGGGGTTTGGAATTGTTCATCACTACCTGCACAGAGAAGCCAATAGGAGAAATTTGACCCCCTCAAATGTCCCTGCTAGCATAGTCTAAGGGACAAATCACTTGCACACCAGAAGTTTCTTCAAGTCCCCATCTAATTTGGGTTTTCCTATTTCTCTCTTTTATAAAACCTGCAGTGTTCCATCATCTCGCTAAGTACGTGTGGTATCATTTGTTGTTTGTGACTATTTAGTTAATGACTCTTTTTTCCCTGTTGAAGCTATCAGTTCTACGATGCAGGACTATTATATTCACTGCCATACAGTATCTTGGGCGCGTTTCACCCCAAATCTACCTCCACGCTGACCCGTCTTCCTATACCTTTTTGTACAGCTCTGACTGCTGCTTCCTCCCCTTCATCTGCATCCAAGGCTGTTGATTGGTCTCTGGTTTGGCTGGTCTTGAGACAGATGCTGACCCTGGTCTAAATAGCTGCTCTTAGGGAGAAGTGAGAACATGGGAGGGGGGCAAGCGACAGCATTGCTGAGGGTATGCTCCTCCATTCAAAACTCTGTTCTGGTAGCCTTCCTTACACAGAAGAACAGACGGTTATTTAAACATGTGTAAACTTGCGTGTTCTGGCACCGCTTTCAAGGAATTAGGACTCGCAGATACAGTTTTCACGCGTCTTAAAGGAACAGGACTATGTGTGGTACCTAAAAATGCCGACGAAATTAGATAATGATTTTCCATCTCTTTATATTAATTTTACTAGGTAATTAACTGCATACACATATATTTTTTAAAAATATACTTATTGTATATTTCTTTAATAATTAGTGTGCACTTTAGGATATAATTGATTAGCATTTATTTTGTTGATAAATTTGTTCACATAAATTTCTAAATATTCTATTTATGAAAATATTGGCTTATCTTAGTGTTGCATTTCAAGAATAATCCTTAACGTGATCCTCCCTTTATGCATATATATGACTTTATAATAAACACTTTAAATAATCATGATGGACATTTATGGATTTTCAGATTTGCTATACGAATGCTAGAATTTATTTCCTTGAAATTTGTAGTAAGTGACTTTGTAATTTTTGATACAAATCATGAATAATTATGATGGCATATCTCTAAAAATAAAATTGTTGCCTGTTATATTTACATTAATGACAAGTATTATCATTTCCTATATTCTCTAATTAAGAGGTTAAATTATGAAAACAATCACATGTAATACTGTTGGGAATTGAATCGTGTCCCCCTACATAGGCATTTACAGGTCCCAAAGCCTGGTCCTGTGAATGTGAGCCCATATGTAAATAGGATCTTTGAAGTCGCTATTAGTTAAGGAGTGGTCAAACTGAATGAGGATGGGTCTGAATCTAATATCGCAGAAGTCTTTATAAAGGAAACTTGACAGAAGAAAGGAAGCCTTGGGAAGAGCAAGAAACCAGAAGTCAATAGAACCCAGAGGAGAAAAGGTTCTGTGTGGATTGCCATGTGACAGAAAAGCCAAGGACCAAGGAGTGCTGGCAGCTCACCCCAGAATGCAACAGTCTTTGGGGAGAAAGTACCACTTTGCTGACACCTCATTTTGGATTTCTCCTACCCTTAAATTGTGAGCCAATAAATACCCATTGTTTAAGCCAACCTATTGCATGGTATTTGTTTTAGCAGCTATGGAACTAAATCAAATAAATTAGCCTACCCAAATAATTTTAAAATTAACTGTGATACTATAATGTTTATTTTTTTTTAGGAAAATGTACCTAATATAATAAAATTATGGTTGATATTGTATAGTAGTAAAATATGCTATATGATCTGTTGCATGTAAATGTCTTCTCTTGTCATGGAAAATTATATTTTTGATTGATGGTAAAGTGTAAAATAATGAGGTGAACTAATGAATCTAATCATGCAATTTAAAAGTAGGAATTGTCCTAAAGGTCTTATTAGCTTTTTAAAATAATCATCTTCTATTAAGCATACAGTATTTTATAAAACTAGCAAGCATATTTATGTTATTTCTTAAGTCAAAAATAGATTTTATACAGAGTCCCTTAATTTCATATCGTAATTCCTACTGATATGATTAAGGTAATGCTCTTATATATGTATATACCTGACCATCAGGGAAGACTGCCTGAATAGTTGGTCTACAATAATTTATATTTTTAAATGAAATTAAAATTGTAAGTATAATTTTCCAGTATTACGAATAAAAATTAATTTATCTTCCCTTTGAAAATATTTTATGAAATATTGTAAAATATTTTTTCTAGAAAATACTGTAGTTTACTTTCACTTTGAAAAATTTTGAGGCTGTCTTAAACACCATCACTTCCATGAAATGCTGTTCTGTAATTCAGTACTTTTTTAAAAAAACTCTGTATTAATTTTGGCAGACAAAATACTTTTTCAGGTACAACATGAAGTGATCATTGTATGTATGTGTTTTCCCCCCACGATTTAAAATGTACCTTCTAAATGACTGATAAAGATTTTATTTGTAGAACTTAAACTTGTATTTAGCATTTATTAATTTTCACATGTAGATGGTGCTAAAATGCTACTTCTTTTAAAAAATGATGATGAGGAAAATGATGATTATGAAGGCTTATCAATCCCAATTCTGAGCCACTCCTTGCCTCTTGGCAAAATTGCACTCAACCAACTGAAGTTGTTAAGTCTTTCCATGAAATTTCCAAATATTTACCTTAAATTTCCCTCAGAAAGGATTATAATGGCTTTTACACATGTCAAGGCATTTAGTCTTTTTTTTTTTAAATAATAAGCTTTATTTTTTAGGGAAGTTTTAGGTTTATAGAAAAATTGAGCAGAAAGTGCAGAGAATTCCCAAATAACCTCCCCCATCAACCCCTACATGTATTATCAACATATTGCATTAGTATGGTGCATTTATTACAATTAGTGAACCAATATTGATATATTATTCATAATTAAAGTGCTTAGTTTGCATTAGATTTCACTCTTTAAATGTAGTGTACAGTTGTATGGGTTTTGACAAACTCATAATGTCATGTGTGCACCATTTTAATATCATAGAGAATAGTCTCACTGTCCTAAAAACGTTCTGTGTTCCATCGGTTCATCCCTCCTTCCCACATTCCCCAAACCCTTGTAAACCACTGATCATTTTACTCCCCCTATAGGGCTGCCTTTTCCAGAAAGTCATATAATTAGAATGACAAAGTATGTAGCCTTTCAGACTGGCTTTTTCATTTAGAGATATGCATTTTAAGTTTCCTTTAGGTTTTTTTGTTTGCTTTGCTTTTTGCTCTGTTGTGTGTTGTGATTTGTTTTGGCCTGATTGGTTATTGCTCATTATCACTGAATACTCTCCATTATATGAATGTGCTAAAGTTTGCTTATCATCTCCTATGGAGGGGCTTTTTGGTTGCTTCCAATTTTTGGCAATTATGAATAAAGTTGCTCTAAACATTTATTTGCAGGATTTGGGGTGGACAAAAGTTTTCAAGTCGTTTGGGTAAATACCTAGGTGCACAATTTCTGGATGATATGATAAGCCTATGGTTAACTTTGTGAAAAACCTGTGTGGTTTGGAACTGTATGTACTCCTGAAAATCATGTTCTTAATTGATTCATAGTTAAGAACATTCCTAAGGGTGTAAACTTATGGTAATTAGGGCCTTTTGATGAGAATACTTCAGTTAAGGGATGGCCTAGAGTGGGTCTTAATCCTCTCACTGGAGTCATTTATAAGAGAATGAAATTCAGACAAAGAAGGAGAAAGTCACGAAAGCAAGAGAAGGACGAGACCAGCAGACTCCTCCATGTGCCTTGCCATGTGAGAGAGGCCCAAGGATCACCATCAGCCAGTCTTCAAGAAGAAAGCATCACCTTGATGTTGCCTTGATTTGGACATTCTCTTGGCCTCAAACTTTAAGCAAATAAACTGCCATTGTTTAACCCCGACCCATCTCATAGTACTTGTTTACAGCAGCGTAGGAAACTATTGTCTCAAATAGCAGGGCTCTTTAGGGCTCTGGACACATCCAGACACTACAGGCAGGGAAGACAGCTCAGGAGTTTGGCACCCTGCCAGTGGGCCCTACTTTGGAATTTATGCTCCCCAGTGTGACAGAGTTGGACTCAGTTGTGGTTTCCCTATGCATGGCTCTTCCGCCCCTTCTATTTGAACCTATTGTTAGTACTGGAGTTGGTAGGTGTATGTCCAAGAGATTTAAGTCTTTGGGCTTTCCAGGTACCTGTTGGGCCCTGAATCTCAACAGAGCTGCAACACCTACACTCCAGTTCATTAGACTCACCCAGGACAACTGACAAGGAAATAATGATGGACAACAACCATCCCAAGGAACAGAGAGAGTCTACAACTGCAAGCAAGATAGTCCCATCCATCTGCCCTATGGGATCTAAGGCCCCTCTGAATTAGAGGTGGAGTGGGCATCACCATTCCAGAATCCTCAGGATTGGGGAATTAATGGTCTACTAGAGTAGACTTACTATTATTCTACTATAGAGTTATTGTTATTCTAGCAATGGAAGAACTTTTATCATTGCTGTGGAAGCAGTGGCCACCAGAGGTTCTGAGGGGAGGGAGAGGGAATAATAGGCATTATATGGAGGTATTTTGGGGACATTGGACTTGTCCTGAATAGCAGTGTAATGACAGATACAGGACATTATATATCTTGTCATAACTTACAAAATTGTGTGGGAGAGAGTTTAAATTATAATGTAAACTATAATTCACACTTATTGGCAATGCTTCAATATGTGGTCATCAATTGTAACAAATGCACCCCACTAATGAAGGATGTTAATGTGGGAAAGCGTGGGAGGGGTAGGGAGTGGAGCATATGGGAATCCCCTACACTTTTTTTTGTAAGATTTATGTAATCTTAGTATCTTTAAAAAATTTTTTTTAAATATTAAAATAAAAAAGATGATCTAAGCTAATCCTTAGAAACTCAGATTTAAGAATTTGTAGTTATTTCTGTAGCCAACCTGAATGTGCTGAAAAGCTTTTTGAGAAAATTATTATTTTAGGAATATGAGTTTTGGAAGTATGTTGGATTCAAAGCACAAAATAATCAAGGTCTAAAGTCAGGGAAATCTCTTAGTTGTCATTATAATAACAGGGTTTTTTTGAATCCCACTATGTGTTATGCAGAGGTTTTAATGATTTGTATAAAAAACAAAGGTGACACAGGTATGATTATTGTCTTAGTTTGCCAGGACTGCTATAACAAATACCACAGACTGGTTGGCTTAAACAACAAGAACTTATTGTCTCAAAGTTTTGGAGCCTGGAAGTCCAAAATCAAGGTGTCTGCAGCGTATTAGTGAACCCAAGGGGTGCTGATGCAAAGTAGCAGAAATCTGTTGACTTTTATAAAGGGTATTTATTTGGGGTAGATGTTACACTGACCAGGCCAAAAAACATAAATTATTTCCCTCACCAAGGTCTGTTGCCATGTGTTGGAGTAAGTTGGCTGCCAACATCTAGGGTTCAGGCTTCCTCTTCCTCTTAAGGCTTTGTGGTCCCAGCTTCTTCCAGTATCAGCTGTAGGCTGGGATAAGTCTTGTCTCTTTACCTGGGCATGTTTCTCTCTGGGCTCAGCTGCTGTGCTCTCTTCACAAGGTCAGCTGTAAACTATCAGGTGAACATCTCCTCTCTCTTCTTGGGACCTCTGTTATGTCTAATGGAGCCTTCTCTCTTTCTTCACATATCTGCTTCTTTGCATATTTAATTCCTAGGACTCCAGCTTTAAAACTCCCACTAATTCTTCTGCCTTGTCATTTTCTCCATAAGTCCCTGCACAGGGAGCAGGCAGGGACTCAATGTCCTACTGATGTGGCCCAATCAAAGCCGTAATATAATTTAATCAAGTAAGAGTAAAACCTCTGACTCCAATCCAATACAATATGCCCAGAGGAACAGACCAGTTTGCAAACAAAATCCAATATCTATTTTTGGAATTCATAAACAATATCTAACTGGCACACAGTAGGATCATGCTTTCTTCAAATTCTGAGGCATGCTGGTGGTGGCTTGCCAGCAATCCATAACTCAGTCTCTAGCTCTATCACATGGCCATCTGTCTTCCACTCCTACTCTGTTCACATTTCCTCCACTTATAAGGGCTCTAGTCATATAGGTTTAAGGGCCACCTTTACTTTAACTATTAATATTTTCAAAGATCCTATTTACAAATGGGTTCCTGCCCACAAGACCAAGGGTTAGGATTTGTACCTGTCTTTGTGGGGGACACGGTTTAATCTACCACAGTTATCATTGCCATTTTACAGCCATAGACATGGCACAGAGCAGTGAAGAGATTAGACTATGATCACAGATCGAGTTAATAGACAACCATGGGCCCAAACCCAAGGACTCCAGAACTATACATTTACCCACAATTCTAAAATCACTCAAAGCCAAGGAAAGGAGAGCCTGGATCTCCTCTGGTATCAGTGGCAATGAAAAGAAAGTAGTCAAGTGAATTAAACAGAACTTTCCCTCTTTACCTACACTGTCAGTAGAGAAGAAGTAGGGGCTGGAGGAATAAAAGCTAATACAACATCTGAGGCTGGCAAATGAGAGATTCATCTTCTTTACAAGTCAGGAGAGGGAGCTCGTTTAGGCAGAAAGATTATGATTTTTGGTTTAGTAACTTGTGATGAATTCACAAAGCAATAAATTAGAAAACATACAAGAGGCAGTTTTGAAGATTTTTAATCCTGAGAAGCGTAGGCTAGAGGTCTGACATAGAAATCCATCAGATGCACAAAGAACTGAGCTGTGGATAATATCCGGCACTTGGTTAATAGTTTAGCTAATAACTGGAGTCTCCACAATATTTGGACTGTGGATAGGAAGTGAGGGAACTGAGCGCCCATTAGAAAGACAAGAATATGTTTCTACCTTTGGTATCTTCTTTTCGGGGAATTAGATTCATCAAGAATTTTAAATACTGAATGAGTCTTGGAATCTGTGGCATACTATTATCAGGAAGTATGCTGTGATTTTACATATTATTTTAATAAGTTTCTCTTTATTTTTTGAATACCATAGATTTATATCCAACTTGTGCTTCTCTTTTAATTTTGTCAATCACATCGTAATCCCTTTGTGACAAACAAACAAGTACATAGGTGAAGAAATTGCTAAAGAAAGTACATATGTGTCCTGAAGGTCAAAAGACAATATTGACAAAAGAAGAGAGATGAATCACATGGAATGCTGAATTGCTGCAGAAGAAATTGTGCCTGGAAAAGGGAGTGAGTGGCAAAGGATAAGCTCTTCTTCTTTCAGGGTCTATGAGTCAAGGGGAGAAACACCTTGGAGAGAGAATAGAAAAGAACCCCTAATATAATTAAAAACAAGTAAATAAATAAATAAACAAAACCGCCCCTAGTAAATGGGGGAAAGATAGATAAAGTGATTAATAGATTCTCACAGTTTAGTGAAGTATATCTATAATAACTTAATGATCCTGGTGGCCAGGTCAGCCATGCACTATTGTGCTTAATGTGCTCTGAACAAATCCAAGGCTTGCCCTTCATAACTGTAGTCATCAAAGATTTTTATATTGAATTAAAAAGTGACCAATCAAGTTTTGCAGAAAGCAAAGCAGACTTTGTTGAGGGAGAGGTAGGTACAAGGATAAGAAGTCTTACCTCAAGTAGCTAAAATACATGGTAAACATTATGGCACAAATTAAGCACTCAATAAATAGTTTTCTGAATAACTGTATGAATGAAAGAATGAGTGAATGGTGGATGAATGGATTAACTGGTTGAGCGGTAATTGAAAGGAATACATAAAGAAAGAAGGAAAGAAAGAAAGAAAGAAAAGAAGGAAGGAAGGAAGGAAAGAAGGAAGGAAGGAAGGAGAAAGGAAGGAAAGAAGGAAGATTTGACAAAGTAAGCATATTTAATTAAGTATAATAGAACCTGCAAACCTTAAATTTCAAGAAAATAAAATTGAAAAATTATAGGATGAATTTCTTTCAAGTTTAGAAACCGAGATTTTCAATATAATAGTTTTTTAAGTTTAATCATTTCAACATGTTAAATTAATAGAAGTACATTGGGATATAATTAGTTACAGATACTAAGATCCAATTTATTTATCCTTCCTTAATTATTTCTCAAAGGATCTGAAATAATTGTCCTTCTACCCCAACTACTGGCTTTCCTGGTAATACTTCATCTTAAATTTAATCAACCTTTTAGCCTAGTTTTTCAAAAAATATTTTTATAAGAGACTACATGTTCACTGTACTTTATCAAACCACATATCCTAGAAAGAAGAAACTAAAACAAGATCAAGCCAAAGTTGAAATAATTGTGTTGAAATCTTCTCCATTTGTCCAAACTCAATGGACAAACCAATGAATTTTGGTTTGAGAGTTTGCTATCTATTAGCAAATAATATTCTGGTTTTTCATTCGAAAACAACATACCAACATTGAGCCAGACAGTGCAATACTCTAAGCTTTTTCTTTTTCTTTTTTTTATTATTCCTAATTGAAACAAATTAACAAACAATCCTGAGGTTCTATTTCAGGAAGGAGAAAAGGAAACAGATTGTGAGGTTGTAGTGGGAATATTACTAGTTTTGCAAAGGAAAGACCTCTCTCATGATTTCTCATAACACAGTTTCACTTTCTATTAATTTGATTCGGCAAATGTTGATTAAGCGTTGGCCATGAGTACGCACTCACTGACCTCAGCATTTGGAACATAACAAGAAAGAAAAATAAAGTTTCCTGCCCGTGGGGAGGTTGATATTCAAAAGAAAATCTATATTTTATTCATTTTCCTTTTAAAAGACGGCTTCGGCTTAATTTATCAACTATTTGAATAAATTCAAAAGTTCTCTTGACCAACTATAATGAACTAAGAGTGAATGCCCTGGATTTCTTAGGAAGTTATTTCTCCAGAAAGCAGGCAATTTCTCATCTCAGTTATTTTCTTTTAAACCAAGCTTTGATAGCTAAACAGATAAATTTTTAATTTAATCCAGATAGAGAGAATAAGCAAATATGGGTATGTTTTAAACTGAGATTTTAAAGGATATCAAAAAGATATCTTCTGAATTTATAGCTATCTACGAATTATTATTGCTTTTATTTTAAACTTATTTTATATTAGTTAAATAAAGTGGATCCCGTTTTTCTCTACCAACTCTTCTACATTCTGATCTTTGTAAAATATACTAGTTGTAATTTGATTTGATTGTTTACCTTCAATTTAATTGTAATTTATATTCTGAGAAATTCTTAAAATTTAAAATATTATATTTGTTCCACATATATTTTACAAATATAGTGTATACTATCTATAATAATTATATTTGTAAGTGAATATCTTGATTATTTATCACACTTTTAAAATAGTTGCATTTCCTTTCTCCTGGAATAAAGGCATTCTCTTAATAAAAATAAATTTCGGGTATGCTTTTCTGTTTCTTTCTTGGTAGTTGATTTGAAATGGGCAAAACTATATTAACTACAGTAGCTACTGGAAACCTCATTTAATTCAGAGGTGAGACAAAAAGAGAGTCATGCCCAGTGACCCGAATACCTTCCATATTAGAACAAGGCACAGTCTACAAAAAGAAAACATTCTTAAGTCCTTGGAGAAATTGAAATTCAGGGGAAACATTAAACCAAAAGTCTTTTCAATTAGGAAATCCATCTTTGAGTAAATATATCTAATAGAAGCATACACAATGGTTATTAGATGTATGTTTAAAGTCCATGAAATAAGTAAGGATTAGAGGACAACACTGCATGCTAATAAGTTTTCTTCACTCAAAGAAGCATCAAAATCTGATTTCAAATCTTCAGGTGCCAGTAATATTCTTTCAAGCAGCTGACCTACTTTCTTTAGGACAAAACTCTAGTTTTCTCAAATACTTGTCATTTGAATTTCAGAAGCAATAAATATTCACATCTGTCTTCTGTCTGTGAGACTGATAGTATAGTGGATCTGTTTTTTTCCACAACTATGATGGAAAGTCAAACATCAGAGTTACGGGGAAAGTTTAGAAATGTTTTATTACATTGTAGATTTTTAAACAATAAAACAACAGAATAAGGCAGAAACTGGTTGGAAAATGAAAAAGATAGTCAATGTTATCTTTCATACATAATGTTAGAAAATTTGAGAACTATTGCATGGACATTGTGGGGAAATATACAAGACACATGCAACTACAGTTCTAGAAGATGTGTGATATGTTGATCTTGAAATAAGTATACACTGGGCTTTTTAAGGAGTTGATTCCCATATTGAAGGCAATACCATCATATGAAGGTGTTATATTTAAAGTTGAACTTCCCTATGTGTATTAGTCAGGGTTCTCTAGGGAAACAGAATCGACAGGAGATATCTATAAATATTATGAGATTTTATAAAATTCTCTCATGTGACTGTGGGGATACACAAATCTAAATTCCACAGGCAGACTGCAAACCAGGGGCTCTGATGAAGGTCCTTGATGAGTTCCCAGGAGACATTGGTTGTCCAAAGTCAAACTGGAAAAAATTCTCTCTGAATGCTGAAATCACTTCCCCTTTTAAGGCATTCAACTGATTGGATAAAATGTCACTCATTATTGACGGCAATCTCCTTGGTTGATTGTAGATGTAAGCAGCCATCTGTGCAGTCAAATCACTGTTGATTAAAGTCCATAAATGTCCTTGTATTATAATTAGTCCAGTGCTTGCTTGACCATACAACTGGGCACAATTACCTGGACGAGCTGACACATTAGCTTATCACACTTATGTATTTTTACTAAATTTTGCTTCATTTTACTGAATTAAAGTTTTCCAAACCCATTAGGAACAAAAATAAATGTCCACCAGGAACAAAATAAAAGTTTCTCCACTATTGTTATTTTTTTCAAATTTGAAAATTCACCCAATCACGAAAGTCTTCTTATCTATACATAACGTTATGCCCCCCAAAACTGTCTATGTCACACTAGGTAGAAAAGTAATTGAGAGGGAACCCAGTGGCTCTGTGTCCTTCTCTCTCTCTCTCTCTCTCTGCAAATACATAACTAAATTTTTTATTATGTTGCTTCTGGCAACATTTTTAGGACTCATTTATTCAGCTACTTCTAGTAATAACATACATCTTAGAGTACAGTAACAATATTTACTTATGCCAACTTATATTAAGTTATATAGCGATTTCTAGGAATAAAACATTCTAGGAATAAAATGTGTGAGGTGGATTCCTACAAGTAAAATGAGTGTGGAGAGAAGTGTAAAGTAACTTTGACTTACTGAAAGTTAAATCTTTAGAAAATTCAAAAGGAGAAAAAGAGTAATAGGAATAAGAAATAGCCAAGAAGCACAATAGTGTGTAAAAAAATTAAAATTATTTGGTGAATAGCAAAAGTCAACATGGAGAAAAAGAAAGAAATCTTATTAAATTGGATTACTACTGCTGGCATCAGGTATAGACAGCCTTTGTTTCAAACTTCTGATATTTATCATGCTTCAGATATTTAGGCTGATTATATGCTCTATGGGTCATCACAAGAAGATTTTTTCCTTTATCTGAATTGGCTAAGAGCTTATTTCTAAAGGGAGGCATAAAGAAAAAATATCATTACCTACTAGAGTAATTATAGTCTTGGTACTTATCCATAATTT